>JAULBY010037656.1:0-14157 GCA_032358315.1 Ophiocytium majus | reverse complement strand
CTTACAGGAATTAAAATGATTGAATATGAAAGTCTTGCGAAGTTAAACGCTTCTTTTTTTGATGAATTTGAAACTAAATTTTCTGCTATGGCCAGAAAGGGATGGTATGTACTTGGAGAAGAAGTAAGTTCATTTGAAAACGAGTTTAAAGCTTATACAGGGAGTCCATACTGCTTAGGTGTTGCGAATGGATTGGATGCACTAATGCTTGCGCTTAAGTCTTTCGATTTTGAAGCTGGCAGTGAGGTGCTTGTGCCATCAAACACGTACATCGCAACGATTCTCTCTATTATGCAAAATAATATGAAGCCAGTGTTGGTTGAGCCAGATATTCGTACTTATAATATTGATCCGGCCAAGATTGAAGCGAAAATCACTTCAAAAACAAAAGCCATTATGATTGTCCATTTGTACGGCAAGGCCTGCGAAATGGATCCGATTATGGCCTTATGTAAAAAGTATAATTTAAAGCTTATTGAAGATTGTGCTCAAGCACATGGTGCAAAATACAAAGGAAAACAAATTGGAACTTTTGGGGACTTTGGAGCATTTAGCTTTTATCCTACAAAAAATCTAGGAGCTCTTGGAGATGCTGGAGCTGTCACTTGTAATGATGAAAATCTTTATAAAAAAGTGAAGGCCCTAAGGAATTATGGTTCGGAGCAAAAGTATTACAATATTTATTCAGGTTACAATTCGAGATTAGATGAAATCCAAGCAGGATTTTTGAGAATAAAGTTAAAAAAACTTGATTTGATTAATGATCATAAGAGAAAATTAGCTTCAATTTACAATGAGAATATTTCCTCAAAGTACATAAAGCCCGTGTTGGATAATGCATTTTTTGACGTATTTCACATTTATAATATTCGTAGTGAAAATCGTGATAATTTAAAGACCTACTTATTAAAAAATGGAGTTGGCACTGAAATCCATTACCCAGTTTCTCCCAATAACCAAGTTGCGATGAAAGGAATTTTAGACAAGGAATTGTGCCCAATTTCTGAAGAAATTCATAGAACGACTCTAAGTCTTCCGATTTCCTTTTTTCACACCGAGTCCGATGTATTAAAAGTTTGTGAGTTATTAAATAGTTTTTGAAATAGGAAATGAGATGAAAGGAATAATTTTAGCAGGCGGGTCAGGAACTAGGCTTTATCCAATGACAAAAGTTGTAACCAAACAGCTTCAGCCAATCTATGACAAACCGATGATCTATTACCCGTTGAGCTTTCTAATGCTTGGTGGAATGAAGGAAATTCTAATTATTTCGACTCCTCACGATCTTCCACATTATGAAAGTTTATTAGGAAATGGCTCAGACTTAGGAATAAAAATTTCTTATCAAGTCCAGGAAAAACCAAATGGGTTGCCAGAGGCTTTTATTTTAGGTGAAAAATTCTTAGCCGGAGACGAATGTTGCTTAATTTTAGGCGATAATTTATTTTATGGGGATTTAGATTTTTTCCGTGATGCTTTATCTCAAAAAGAAAAAAACGGAGCAACAGTGTTTGCTTATTCTGTTGCTGATCCTAAGGCTTACGGAGTTGTAGAGTTCGAAAAAAATTCTAAAAAAGTTATTTCAATTGAAGAAAAACCACAAATTCCAAAATCAAATTATGCTATACCTGGACTTTACTTATTTGATTCAACAGTTTCAGCACGCTCGAAAAAAATAGAAAAATCAGCGAGGGGCGAACTAGAAATTACAGATTTAATAAAATCTTATCTACCTGATCATTTACAAGTTGGAATTATACCTAGAGGAATTGCTTGGCTTGATACCGGAACACCACGCTCACTTATGGATGCATCAGCGTTTATTGGAGCGATTGAAGAAAGACAAGGTTTAAAAGTAGCTTGTTTAGAAGAAGTTGCAGTAAGAATGGGGTTTATTTCTAAAGAAAAATTTAAAGAAGTAATTGGCAAGCTTCCAAAATCTTCGTACCGTGAATATTTAGAAAAATTATTAAACGAATTATAGGAATTAAATATGGAAAATTTTTATACTGATGGCACCTATCTTTTAAACAACCCAACTTGGGATGCTGAAGATGTGAATTGGAAAGTTGGAAAAATTGTTCCTCTTTTAGATAAATTTCTTAACCAAAAAGAACCACTACGTGTTTGTGATATTGGTTGTGGTGGTGGAATGCTTTTGCATGAGCTAGCAAAACTTTATCCACAACATAGTTTTATGGGATGGGATCTCTCTCCAGATGCTGAGAGATTTTGGAATTATAAAAATACGAATCTTTCTTTTAAGAGTGGGGATATATTTAAAGAGCAGCATGATAAGTTTTACGATTTAGTATTGCTTATTGATGTTATTGAGCATGTTGAAAATCCTCACCAGTTTTTAGCGAATGTTAAGTCCATTTCACATAACTGCTTTTTCCATGTACCGCTTGATCTTTCAGCAATGTCGGTGACATTTGATAGCAAGCTTATTTATGTAAGAAAGAAAGTGGGACATATTCACTATTTCACAAAGGGACTTTTTTTAGAGCTTTTGCGAGAAACTGGACTAAAACCTATAACGGTATCGTTTTCTGATAGTTGGAAAGATTCGCCTCAGAAAACTATGCAAACGAGAGTATTTAATATTCTTAGGTTTTTTGTAAATATGATTAGCCCTGACTTTGGTGCTCGTTTATTAGGTGGTAACACTCTTTTTGCTTTGACTCAGTCTAATTCCAAGTAGGTTATTTTGATTTCTATAGTGACTATTACATTTAATAATTATGAAGAGCTAATTGAAACATTAGAATCAATCAAGGGAGTACCTAATATTGAATCTGTTGTAATTAATGGCGGTTCATGTGCAAAAACAAAAGAATTTTTAAGCACCTATAAAGGAGTCTCTCTAAGCGAGTCAGATAGAGGAATTTCAGATGCATTCAATAAAGGTGTTGCCCGTTCAACCGGTGATGGAGTTATGTTTTTAAATAGCGGTGATACATTGCTAGAGAAACAATATATCGAATGGGCCAATGATGTTTTAAAAAATAATCCAGAAATAGATTACACTTATTCAGATATCGTATTTAATGATATGGACTTGGGCCTTGTTAATATCCCAGTTCACAACAGTGAAAAGCGCTCAATCGCCAGAGGAATGCCTTATCCACACCAATCTTTAATCGTTAGAAGTAGTGTATTTAAGAAAGTTGGAAATTTTGACGAAAGTTTTCGTCTGGCCATGGATTTTGATTTAATTTTGCGAATGAAGAAAAATAAGTCCATCGGCAAGTATTATAACCACGCAACTGTCTTAATGGATGGAAGCGGAGTTTCTTCCAAGAATGATCTAAAAGCTATAAAAGAGACTTACAAGGCCATAAAGAAAAATAATATTTTGTCTTTAAGGATTTTATGGAGACTTTCTTTATCTGGTGTAATTTGTTACTTCAAGATGTTTCTTAGGCATGCAGGCTTAAATTCTATACTGCGATTTATTAAAAGAAATAGATACAAAATCTAATTCTGCTCTGCTGTTTCTTCCGTAACTTTTAATCCAACAATGAAAGGGAATAAAATGTTAAGAGGAAAATATTCTGTTAAGTTAGCAGAAATCAAAAACAAAATAAAAATAGGAAATAAATAATATCTTTTTGATAAGTATATAAAACTCATCAGAATGGTTAAAACTGCTATACCTAAAATTAATCCAAGGTTACCAATTGTACTTGTTATAAATGAATCTGAAATTAGACAAAGACTCATAGTAGGATCGACTTGTTGTATAGAGTTACAAGTGTTCGAATACGAGCCAAAAATGATATTTTGCAGATTTACTTGAGTTAAAATCTTAAAGCGTAAAAGAGGGCTTTCCCAATAATCAATTCTTCCTGTGACATATGGAAAAGCTAAAATAATTATTAAGGTAATAATGCCAACAGCGATTTTGTATTTTTTATCCGCTTTAGTGAAATATAAAGAACCAAGCCCTAAAACTCCTGCGGCCGATTTTGTAAGTGCTATAGAAATGAAAACAATGAAATAATTAATTTTTTTTCTCTTTTCAGGAATAGCTTCAAAAACAATAATTAGAAAAAAGAGCGCAAATAAACTCATGGGTTGGGGTTGCGAGAAAAATCCATTTGCTCTGCTATAGATAAAGCCTTCACGAATATTCCAACGACTACTGAAAAATATTTGCAAAATTTGCAGTGGAATAGCTAATAAGATGACTAGTTTATATCTTTGGTATATTTCCACCATTTTCTTTTTACTCGTTTCATATTGAGTAAAAAGAGGAAAAAGAAATACAGGTAAGTACCACCTGATCCCCGATAAAATGATGAGTATTGGTGTTTTAAGAATGAGGGCCCTGATAATGGCATAGCCTAAGATACCAGCGAGAATATAAATGCTCTTTTTAACTAGCGGTGAGTATGTCGTCTTTCTAAAAAATAAAATAGCTAAGAGAGTAACTAATAAAATGTCTTTTATAATTTTTACAGAGAGTGGTGTGTGAATTACATTCCATTCATTGAGCGATTCATGAGTGAACAACCAAAGCACGTCGATGATGTTCAACAAAGGCATTATAAGAATCGAAATAAAAAGAATTTCTAAAACTAGATCATCTCGGACCCAGTTGAGTCTCTTTAGCGAAAATGGGGAACTTTTTGTCATGATGGTCTTAAAGTAATGAATAAAATTGTAGATGAATTGTATGTTAAATTGGTAGGCTACGCAATGTTTGACAATGAAATACTCAAGCTAAATAATAGATTTTTAAGAGGAGATTTAGGTGAAAATCATTAGTGATGGCTCGTTGCACCAGCAGGTGATTGTTCATGCAGTAAGCATCCACTCAGGTGGTGGCAAAGTCCTCCTGGATCAACTCTTAGTCGAAAATTGTTTTGGCAAAGTCACCATCTTAATATGCGATGAGCGCTATAAGCTCCCAGATGGCCACGATAAGTCATTGCGCGTTCATAGAATTTCTCCAACTTTAATGTCTAGATGGAAGGCCGAATTATTACTAAAAACTATCTCACAGTCTACCCAAGCTGATGTGGTCATTTGTTTTTCTAATTTGCCACCAGTTTTTAAACTTAGGAGTAAGGTCATTTTGTATCTACAAAACGCCTTACTATTACCAGGCATCCCCTTATATACGAGCTCCTTAAAAGTTGCAGCAAGGCTGATGTATGAGAAAATTTGGCTTTATATATTTCTAAAAAATATTAATGAGGTCTGGGTTCAAACTGAATGGATGAGGCGAGCCTTAGAAAAGAAAGAGGTTACTGTTTTAGTTAAGCCTTTTTTGCCAAATATGCCGATGATCACAAATGATGTTGAAAAAAAATATGATTTCGTGACGATCTCAGGCACAGCTGCCCATAAGAGATTATTAGAGTTAATACAAGCCTGGAACTTGTTCTCAACTGATACAATGCCAAGTCTGTTAGTTATTTGCGATGGATTGAATTTAGAATTGGAGGAGGAGCTAAAAAAACTTCAAGGTCATGTGACTGTAAAACTGAATGTATCAAGAGAAGAAATTTTTAAGTATTATCAAGAGAGTCGTTACTTAGTCATAACATCGAAATTAGAATCTTTTTGTTTGCCTATCTATGAAGCTTCACATTTTAATCTGAAAGTATTAGCGCCTGATGAACCTTATGCAAAAGATTCAAATCTAATAGACGCTTATATTAATTTAGATTCACCTCAAAAAACAAAAAATGATATTGAATTTTTTTTAAAAAATATTTAGCAAAAAATTATTTTAGAATTTTAGCAGTAGTTAAAAATTCATTTATACTTAGTAATAATTTATCTTGATCGATTCTTCCCCATCTTTCATAGAGAGGAGTGTCGTTATGTTTCTGTAATGCAAGTTGGTGAGGCTCAAATACACTTAATGTTAAAGGTTTACGGAGCAACATTTTTAACATAAGAAATGGCCATAGACCTGCCATGGCACTCCATTGAGAAATGAAAACTATCGGAGCGGTAATGATGGCCTTATAGTCACGGTATCGGTACTTGAAAAATTGTGCATTAAAGGAGTTGAATGGATGAGCGACTTTGTAAAATTTTCCACGAGTACCATCGCCATTGTATAAATAAAATTCAAATAATTTAGAATTAAAATTTTTCGCTAAAGCTCTTGCTAAAATTGATGCAATGTCATGATCATTGTGTCCACCTTCATAGGCTGTGCAGATAATTTCATCAACTTGATCGAATGCTTTTAGTGTAGATTGAATTTCCTGATAGATCTCTTTCAAGCATAAATGGATAGAGCCATCTTGAACTTTAAGCGCAGGATTTGTTGAAATGATATTTTCGGGCCTGATACCTAAGCGAGATAAATACTTTTGGCTTTCTTTTAACCTTGGTTCTGAATGCATCAAAAAATAAAAAATGAGATTATGTCCATCTGCAATATCGCTGGTAATCTTAGGAGTCACAAACATTTCATCATCATGATGAGGCAATATATAAATTATATTTTTATTAGACATCGTCTGAATCAATCCAAAATAGATGCCATTTCCCTTTAGAGAAAAGCTCACCATCTTCAATAGAGTCATCAAGTTTTTTAACAATTAGTCTAAAGACAGCGGGAGTCTTCACAAAAAGAGAGAAGAAAAAGTTGTAAGCACTTGCCCAATTAGAACTACACATACAAACGATAACATCTTTATTATATTCGCGAGCAACTTCCCAAGATTTTTGGTGAAGTGATCGAGAGGCTGAAATGTGATCTTTTAAAACCATAAAATCTAATACAGCTAAAGATTCAACACCTTTTAAAACAGTAGGTCTCACAATTGATAGGCCCACTATTTTTTTGTCTTTTAATAAAACGAGGAATCGATAGATGGAGTCTGGAGCTTCAGTTCTCCATTTTAAAAAGGGCAGAGATTTGACTAGTGCAGTCTCTTGTTCAGACAACCAAGTTTTTAAATAATCTTGGTAATCCTGATCGTGATTTTTAAAGAAATCTTCGCGCGATAAGTTTTCAACTTTATAACCTGATACAGGAATCATAGTCCAAAACTGTGAAGCTCGAACGAGGATATCTGATAGAGGTGAAAGGAAACGAAGTACTTTTGGTAGCAAAGTTTTAGTGCCAACTGGACGCAAGTACATAGGCATTTCTAAGACAATTTTCCAACCTACTTTAATATGGCCTGGAATAACTTCAGGCCTAATTGGATAACCAGTTGTGAAAGCTAAATTCTGATTTTTCATTTCAGCAGTAGCGTAGTGACCGATTTTAGTGAAAATTCCTTTTCCTCTGCGATCAGGATGGGTCATAACATCACAAACCATTCCACAAGTGTAAATTTTTTTATTAACTTGGTATTGAAACGGAATGGCTGCATAGTATCCGACTAGTTCATCTGGTTCACTCGCCACATATTGATAAGAAGGAGTTTCACTGGGAAAACGACCGAATTTCCACTGATAATGGCGATCTTCAATGACAGTTGTCCCTATTGCCTCGGGGAAACTTAATTCAAAAAGTTTTCGCTGATCCTTATAATCTTCTTTATTAAAGTGACGGTAATCAATATTCATTAATATTGTCCGCCATTCAAATGAATTACCTGACCTGTAAGAAATTGAGCTTCAGGACTTAAAAGAAATTTAACAGCTGATCCAACATCTTGTTCTTCACCGAAACGGTTGGCAGGAATTTTTTTAATAATTTCTGCTTGAAGATCTTTTGAGACGGAATCAATAAGGCCCGCATTGAAATATCCTAAAGCAAGAGCATTAACTGTAATGTTTTTATTCGCTAGCTCTAGGGATAAAGATTTCGTAAACCCCATTATGCCTGCTTTCGCAGCAGCGTAGTGAGATGCACCCGGCATTCCAGAAGAACCAACAATGCTTGAAAAGTTAATTATTCTACCGAATTTATTCTCGCGCATGTCGGGAATAAAAGTTTTGCTACATAAGAATGTTGTAAGCAAGCTGTCTTCAACGACTCTCATGAAATCTTCTTTAGACATTTTCCATGACATTGCATTGCTTGATGATCCAGCAACGTTAACTAAACGATCAACTATTCCGTGCTGATCTTTAATAAATTTTGCCATGCTTTGCACTGAGTTTTCATCTCCAAGGTCGGCCTTGATAGAATGTTTTGTAGGATCAAGATCAAATTTTTTAAGCAGTGATTGAACCCTGTCATTTTCTGAACGATAATGACAAACAATATTTCTTTCTCCGTGAGTAAGAAGATAGTTTGCTATGAATTGTCCAACTCCACCATTCGTACCAGTGATTAAAATCATTCCATCAGACATATATTTATCCTTTTATTTCAAATGTCGCACCTTGAATACTGCGCGACTTACTAATATCGTAGTTGATAAAACTTAATAGAAATTGAGTGCCTATAATAACAGGAAGAGCCGCTAACATTACAGTACCACTAGTAGCGACAGTGTGATCATGAGTTGCCTTATACCAGTGAAAACTACCAAAGCTTACACCAAAAATAAGAAATAAAATGCCGAATACAAGAGTAATTGTTGCGAGTGAAAAATCACGTAAGAAATAGTCGTAAAGAATTCTTTTCGTGAAATTTTTTGCATGACCTTTAAGAAATGGAAAAAGGATTTTGGAAATATGAAGACTAGATTCTTCATCTTCATAGATGGCCTTCATCGGTACATCTTTAATATTGGCGCCGATAATATTTAACCTAAAAAGCAAATCGCTTTCAAAGAAGTAGCGCTTACTTGTTTTGTCTAGATCAAGATTTTTTAAACATTCGACTGAGATAGCAGTATAACCATTTGTTGGATCAAAAAGTTGCCAGTAACCTGTCGAGGCCTTTGTGATAAATGAGAGAGCAGTGTTTCCAAAAAGTCTCATGAATGGCATTTTTTTAACATCATCAATGCGATAAAAACGATTACCTTTTGTGTAGTCATATAGTCGAGCTTCGATTGGCGCAGTAAAAGTGTGTAGGATTTCAGGATTCATTTGTCCGTCACCATCAATCTTCACAACAATGTTCATCTTTTCTTCAATGGCCATTTTATAACCAGTGATAACAGCTCCACCAACACCTTGATTCTTTTCGTGGTATAAAATTTTAACTCTAGGGTCTTGGCAATGTTCTTTGACAAAAGCACCAGAAGATTCGGGACATTTGTCATCGACAATATAGACTCGAGTGACTTCTGGACCTATTTTGCTAATAACATCGAGAATTTTTGCTTTTACTTTGTAAGATGGGATGACTACGGCTATTTTCATTGAACCACCACTAAACGAACTTCGTTATTAATAATTTCTTTTTTATAAAGAACCCCATTGACTGGAGTTGATGTAAAAATTCCACCAAACCTATTGATAAATTTCTCATCAATAAAACCTAAGGCCATATAGTCGTAATCTTTTAATGCAAGGATCACTTCATCTTTGCTTAAATTTGCAGTCCAAACATCACCGTCTGAGTATTTTTCACCGATACTCCACAATCCCATATTCATTTTGCGAGGTACGATATCGTAGCGAAGAATCATTGCCTCATATCCCATCGAGTGTTGCCAGATAAGCCAAACTCGAGAATCAAGAGGAGTGTTTGCAGTAATTTTATTAAGCATTGGCTGCAGATCTGCTCGAACATCAGCATCGATTTTATGCTTGTACTTCTGTGGAACGAGTCCTGTAAAAAAATACTTTATTGATGGTGGGTAAAATATTCTTGGAGAAACAGGAGCGATAATTATCAAAGCAGTGACTGTATAGAAAAAATACTTTTTTTGTAAAAGATTTTTCTCGTAGATGATTTTTATCGCAAGGATAGCGAAAGCTAAGAAATAGACACCCATATATCTTTCGTACGAAGCAAGCTGTTTTCCCTCAAATTCGCTGAAAAAATATAAGAAAGTAATTACTAAAACAAAACTGTAACCAATGAGTCCCCAGAAAAAAGTGATAAGGTATTCGTACTTTTCTTTAATGAAAAATAAAATCGAAGCAAGTACGATAACCCATAAGTAATAAAATCCCTTAAAATTTTCAAATAAAGGAAGGGGAAGACGAGATAAAATAGTTTTCCCAATTGGGCGATTGTAAAGTGCTTGAAAAAAAGTGCTCAACGTCTCTTTTGATCTCAGACTTAAAGAATTCATGTCTTGCTGAATAGAGTCCCAAATAGCATTAGAATTAAAAGTATGAAGGTGTGGATCTTTTTTTAGGTAGATTTGCCACAACTGAAAATCGACAAGCATAATGACTAAACAAAGTAGGCAAAAGACTAAAGATTTTGAAAAAAAGTTTTTAGTACGCAGCATTCGCACAACAATAAGAAAGACAACTAAAAGTGAAAGAAGAAATCCTGTTTCTTTAGTAATTGCAAGAAAGATGGCCATGGAAAAAGGCACAAAAAGATCTTCGGCTTTATTCACATCTAGAGTTGAACACAGGGCCGCTCCTAAAAGCATGGCCATCATTGTTTCAGAGCTAATATTTCCATAGCCGCCCGTAAACCATGAGACTGGAGTGAAAAAGAACCAAAAGAAAAAAATTAATTTTTTAGAGCTTAGGCCAGTTGGAATAAATGTGTGCAATGTAGCGACTGAAACAAGTCCCAACCCGAAGAATATGGCCTGCTCATTGTAGACATGTTTGCCTGTGAAAAAGTTTTCCCAAAGTGCAATACCGGGAAAATATCTTAAACCTTGTTCTAATATTGCTGCACTAGAATTCCAATATGTTCCATAGAGATTGAGATGCTTAACAAAACTTCCCCAAGAAAAATCATCCCACTGAAGAATACGCACTTGAATTGTAAGAATAAACCAGATGAGCGATATGATAAAAAAAGTGCGTTGATTTTTTATAAAGTGTTGAATGGTCGCAAATTTATTTTTGATTCCTTCCATTACTAAGATTGAGAACGACAGTGCATAAATTATGTATTGAGCATAGTAAAAATCGATTGCAAAAGTGGCAAGGTACATGAAAACAGCAATACACGAAATAGCGCAAATAAAACTATAGCGCTTTAGATCTGCAGTAAGTTTTTTTTCAATGATAAATGCAAAAGCGACTACGCAAGCAAATGCTAATAGCACAAATATGGTATTCATATTGATTCCTCATCTTTTATAAGAACCGAATTTGGAACACTATCTTTTGAATATAAAAAAGGAACGATCCCACAAAGATTAGCAGCAAACATAACAACCCACCAAACATTGAATAAAGAGGCTCCGTTTGAGTGTCCGATAAAATGGAAGAGCTTATCGTAAGCAGCATGTCCAACTCCTAACCCTGCAGGCGAAATAGGGAGAGCTACGGCCACTTGCCCTAATGGAACAAGACTCAGTAAATATTTTAATTCAATAGGTTTTTCAAAAAACGGCAAATTGATCATCCAGAAAGTAGCAATTGTAATTACGTGTGCAATCGCACTTAATAAAATTGCGTGAGTCATTTCTTTTTTATGATCGCTAAAGCTCCATATCGTATCCAGTAATGAGTTTATTTTTTGAGAAGGACTAAAAGTCTTTATCTTGTTTTGTAATTTTTTATTGAGAAAAAAGATAAGTAAGACTCCGCATGAACCAAGAAATAAAAAAATGTTAATGTAGATAACACCCTTTAAAAGAGGGTTTAAGGTTACGAGTTCCTCGTAATAATAAGCACTAGATATACCGGCGAGTAATAATAAAGCGTTTAATCCGGCCAAACGATCAATAAAAATTGTAAGCAGTAAAAACTTTTTTGAAACATTTTTTTTCAAAGAAGTTACGTATCCGATTTTAACGAGGTCACCAGTCACTGCTCCAGGCAAAATCACTGAAAAAAATTGACCTATCCATTGTATTCTTACAATTTCACTTAAAGATATATTGGAGATTTTTGTTTGAAGTATAATTCTCCATCTCACAGCTCCAATCCAGATTTGGAAGAGTAAGATTGCAAAACACGACATCCAAAGGAGTGGGTTTTTCAATGATAAAACAACCAAGTGATAGTCGAGTTTATTCTGAGCAACGAGCCAATAAAGAATCGCGCTTGCAAAAAATAATTTGAGAAGCAATTTTAAAGTGCTTTTTTGGCCAATAGAGGGAAATTTCATAGCCATTAATATACGGAAGGGCTTAAAAATTGTAAATTACAAAGCTTTTAAATCACTATATTATTGTGAGACTCTTAAAGACGAAAAAAGTTCAATATAGACTAGGAAAGTTATGAAAATCTTAATTTTTGGTGCTGCTGGAATGATAGGCCATCGCATCTGGCTTGAATGCCAGAATATTAAAGGGGCCACAGTTTACGGTGTAATTAGAAAACCTACGACTCATTATCAAAAATTTAAAATTTTTAACCAAAATATCATTGATGAAATCGATGTTTCTGATTGGCAAAAGGTCGAAGAAATATTGTTAAAGATTAAGCCAGATGTGATTGTCAACGCGATAGGTATTACAATCAGAAAGCCTGAAATGAACGATATTGCTAAGGCCCTAGAGATTAACTCTTTTTTCCCAAGGCAGTTATTGAAATGGGCTCAAAAAAACGAGGCTCGCGTTATACATTTGAGCACGGATTGTGTTTTTGATGGAAGCAATGGCAAATACACTGAGACGAGTCAACCGACCGCAAAGGATAATTACGGAAAAACAAAATTTTTAGGGGAAATAGAAGGAGAGCGCGCGCTTACATTGCGTTTTTCTTGCATTGGGAGAGAGCTTGATTCCTATACTGAGCTTCTAGAATGGTTTCTTGCACAAGAAGGAAAAGAGATCAAAGGTTTTGGAAAAGTTATTTACTCTGGAGTGACGACTCATATTGTTGCAAATGAAGTGGCCAGGATGATTGCTGATTTTCCTGCGCTAAGTGGAGTTTTTCAACTTTCAAGCACGCCTATTTCCAAGTATGATCTCCTGTGTTTAATTCAGAAAATTTATAGCACTCATGTGAAGATTGAGCGCTATGACGATTATATGGCAGACAAAAGTCTGGTGTGTGATAAATACATCAAAGCAACAGGTTATAAACAACAAGACTGGGAAGCAATGATTAAAGATTTACAGTCAGATGTACGTGTAAATTATAAGGCTTAGTGGAGTAGGTAATGTTTAGCGGAAAGAGAATTTTAGTAACAGGCGGGACTGGTTCAATGGGAAAAACTTTCGTTAAGAGAGTTTTATCTGGTGAGTATGGAGTTCCGGAAAAAGTCATTGTCTTTTCTCGAGATGAAGGAAAGCAGCACTACATGCGCTTAGATTACCTTCACAAAAAAGTAAGCACAGATGAAGTTATTTATAATAATTTTAAAAACGTTTTAGAATTTAGAATCGGCGATGTTCGTGACTACGCTAGTGTGTGTTCAGCATTACGTGATGTCGATATCGTCATCAATGCGGCAGCACTAAAGCAAGTTCCTTCATGTGAATACTTCCCTTACCAAGCTGTATTAACCAACATCATGGGAGCTGAAAATATTGTAAGAGCTATCAACGAAAACAATCTTCCGATTGAGACAGTTGTTGGTATCAGTACAGATAAAGCTGCAAAGCCAGTTAACGTTATGGGGATGACGAAAGCCATTCAAGAAAGAATTTTTACGACGGCAAATGTTCTTAATAAAAAAACACGTTTCATGTGTGTTCGTTACGGAAATGTTTTAGCTTCTAGGGGATCAGTCATTCCTCTTTTTCATGAGCAAATCAGACAAGGTGGACCAGTGACTTTAACTGTTCCAGAAATGACTCGTTTCCTTTTAAGTTTAGACCAAGCAGTTGAAACAGTTTTCGCAGTAATTAAAGATGGTAAAGCAGGAGACACTTTTGTTCCGAGAGCTCCGTCAGCGACAGTTGAGAATATTGCAAAAGCATTAATCGGCGATCGCAAAATCGAAACTAAAATTACTGGAATTCGTCCTGGTGAGAAAATGCACGAAATTATGATTTCTGAAGAAGAAATTCATCATTCGCATAAAGTAGGAAACTACTATGCCATCAGATCAATGCTTCCAGAATTAGATTTGTACAAAGGTAAAAATGTTGAAATGAAAAAAGAATACAGTTCTGACGACGAAGTCCTAGACTACGCGGGAACAGTTGCGCTTTTAACTAAACACGGATTAATGGATATTTCGCAAAAAGATGAGAGCAACTCAAGCGAACTTTTAAGATAGGATTAGAATCATGA
>JAULBY010037645.1:0-14158 GCA_032358315.1 Ophiocytium majus | reverse complement strand
ACCCAGTGCGTCAGGTTGTCCCACTCCGCCGCCTCCGGGGCGACGAGCGTGGGGGAGACTGTCCGCAGCGTGTACGTAGCAGTACATGCAATGGCATGTGCCACACGCATGTACACGTGCACATGGCATGCAGCGCACAGCTGTCTAGTAGGCATGGCATTGCTTGAGTATGTCGTCAACGGTCAACCATGCACTACGTGCTATTAGTGCTGTGGGATGTTGTGCTTTGGCTTTGTTATGCGTTCTTTTGTTATGCGTACATGTGCTGATCCTGGTTTGCGCTTGACTGCTTCTGCAGAATTCGAAAGTTCCCTTCGACCGACTGATGGCGCCCCACTGCGCCACATGTTTAGCCGCGATGCTTAAAACACTTACGCGGGCGCAAAGCATTCTTCTGCTGAGCAGCTGGGCACGTGGCGTGTGCTGCGACTGACCGTACTTTGTTGCACACACAAGGTCACCCCTGAGAGAGCAGCTAGGCGCCGGCCTGCTGTGCGGCACCAGCACCAGCCGCAGGCCACTTGCGCTTGGTGTGTCTGGTCAGGCGCCTACCATCTCCGCAGCCCTCGCGGCGCTCCCGGAAACCCTCCCAAATTTCAGGTAACCGCGCACGCACTCTCCCACGCCATGCCAACCTCACACGCCACTCATACCGCCGTAGCTGCTGCATGACAGGCGCCTCGGCTGCCCCGCCGGCCCCTGGCGTTTCCTCCGCGCACCACTAGCCTCTCACGCGTCCCCTCTGCTGTGCCCCCTGCTCTGCAACTCCATGTGGCGCCCTCCGATTCTGTCAGAAGAGGAGGCGCGAGCGTGGCGTGGGCAGACTGTAAGTCGCCGTAGCAGCAGTCACAGGGAGCCAGGTGCAAGCATGGGGCGCAAGCGGCGGCATGGACAGGCGCGCGGCCTGCTTCTGGTGCCCCTGGCGCTTACCCACGCGGGCTGCGCCAGCCTGGCATACGCCCCGGGCTTGTCCAGACCTCTGTCGAAACCCACTGCTTCTGCTGCTGCAGCACCCTTCAAGGCGAGTGAGTTTGCTCCCGCCCTTAGCGCCCTGACGGCGGCCGCTGCGGCAGCCAGGCCTGCGGGGCGGAGCAGGCAATGCGGCCTGCGAATGTCGACGCGGGGGGGGGCGGTGATGTCTCTCGAGAGCCCTCACAGGTGGGAGAGCCATAGGAGGGGGGGGAAGCTGCGGGTGGCGGACGTGCAGATGGACGCCCCCCCCTCCCCCCTCGATCTCCCAGCGATGTGGCAGCAGCAGCAGCAGCAGTTCGACGCGATGCTGCTGGCGAACGCCACTGCCCCCGCCGCAGCAGCCGCGGTGGAGCTGCTACCCGGAGAAGGGGCGTGGGGGGATGGGGGGGAGGCGCTTGGCTTCGGTCCCGGGTACAGCCCTGCTGACCTTGCAAGGATGTACGATGAGGCAGTGGCGGCCGACAAGGCAGGGGACCTGAAGAAGAGCGAGGTGCTGCTCACCAAGCTTGCCATTGTGAACCCGAAGGACGGGCGCGTGTGGAGCAGGCTCGCAAGGTGAGGCGGAGCGTTGTGTTGGAGGCCGCTTGTGCTGGTGTTGAAGTATGGTGGTGTGTGTTTGAAGTAGTGCTTGTGTTGAGCTTCGCTTGAGGTGCGGAAAGCGGTGTGCACGTGTGTGCAGCGGCAAAAACCATGTTTCAGTGAGCGTACTGTATCGACCATGAGACAACTGCACGGCACTGCAGCTTGCCACCAACTCTCTGCCGCAAACCATAAACGACGCTGAATGAAGGCCTTCTTTGCCAGCGTACACATTGGCAGCATAAATGAAGTAAGCTCTGGTGGGCCTAAATCAGCTTGGAATTGTGCACAGAGAGGGCCAGCAGCTGCTGAGCAGTCTTACATTTGGTGCGGCAAACATGTGCGTGCACAAAATGGAGTTGCACCGCTGCTGAGCACACTGCAGTGTACATGCATGTGCCTGCCAGCTGCACGGCAGTACCCACTGGCAAGGCACGTCAGTGCAGCCGTCATGTCCACAGCCAGTCATGCAATCAGACGGTTACCTGCAATTTTTGGTTGGTCGGCCACACACGGCCATGCACTGCCGCGTGCCTGACCCAGGTCTTATGCCCCTACCACAGTGCACACACATTAATACTGGCCGCACCTCATGTGGGAGCTATAGTGTGCCGCGATCTAGAACTGCTCGAAAGTATCACGCAGCTAAAGTGTACTGCAAGGCAGAATCCCAGTAGGTTATTTTGCTGGAGCAAGAAAGTGCTGTGCGTCGTGTGCGCGGAAGGCGGCTGCGGACGGACTGTGGCATTGTAATGACAGCAGCAGTGCTCAGCAGCTTTTCATGGCTCTTGCACCTTTTGCATGCGCGCACACGCGTGCTTTTTGTGTATCGTTATGAGGTTTGGCGGCACCTGCGGCGGCCTTTCCAGCTACTTGCTGCTGAGCACTGTACCATTGCAGAGGCTAAAGACATTTTGTGAGTCAGGCTCTGCTGGCAGCCGCACGCTGCCACGCATGAAACCGCCATGAAACTGTCAGCGACAGACAGCTGAGGAGAGCAGCCGCCAGGCGTGGCGTGTTCCATGCCAAGTGAATGAATGAATGTGGACATGGTCATGAGCACAGAATGGAGTGATGCAACGGGGCCCTGCAACAGCACCCGCTGAGCACACCTGCTGGCATATGCTGCCGGCGTGTCCCATGCCAAGTGAATAAATGAACATGAACATCGTCATGAGCACAGAATGGAGTGCTGCCACTGGGTTTTGCAATACCACCTGCTGAGCACAACCGCTGGTGTGTGTGCTGCTGCTGAGCACAATCGCTGGTGTGTGTGCTGATGCTGAGCACAACCACTGGTGTGTGTGCTGCTGCTGAGCAGGCTGCAACGGAGCCGCAGGAATGTGGAGGGCGCGCGGGCGGTGCTGCACCGCGCGCTGCAGGCCATACCCTCTAACGCGCACATCTGGCACGCGCTGGCGGAGGTGGAGAGGGATGCGGGGGACATTGGCGGCGCCAGGTACTTCAACTAGAAGTTGGAGTTGCAGTTTGTATGTCTACCTGAAAAACAAGGGGCTAGTGGCGGAGGTGGAGAGGGATGCGGGGGACATTGGTGGCGCCAGGTACTTCAAGCTGAAGTTGAAGTTGTAGTTTGAATGTGTTTTGTCTGAAAAAAACAAGGCTATGTGTGTATGAGTCGCTGGTCGGCATGCGCTGGCGGAGGTGGACAGGGATGCGGGGGACATTGGCGGCGCCAGGTACTTCAAGTTGAAGTTGAAGTTTGTGTGTTACTCACAGAGACACGAGGGCGTGTGCGCACCGGTTGTACTACTGGGTAATTAGTCGGGTGGGTAGGCTGCGCTCAGCAGCGGGCGCAGTGCCAGGTGCCGCCACCAGTATGAATGGAAGTTGAAGTTTGTAGCTTAGTGAAGTATGACGCGTGGATCCGCCACACACAAACCCGAGTGGCATGGGAGAGCTGGCAGATGTCGAGAAGGACCTTGAGGCGGCCCCAGGTACTTCAAGTCCGAAGTTTTAGTTTGTATGTGTTGTCTGAATACCAGGAGGCTATGTGCGCATGATCCGCTGGCTTGTGCCATTCACCGCAGTGGCGTGGGCGCGCTGGGCGCACGTGGAGAGGGATGCGGTGCCAACGCCAGAAACTTCAAATGGAACTTGAATTTTGAGTGTTCGTTGTAAGTCTCATGTATAGATGTGCGTACGACAGTCGCCAGAGTGGCACGGGAGCAGGGGGCAGCTGGGGCCTGGCACACGGCGCTGACTCTGATCACCCTTACCTCAGCCAAGTACAGGAGCTGTGATGGACGCGAGACTGCGGGAGGCGTGACGCATGTTGCGAACTGAAACCAGTGGCGGAAGTGTCCGGGTGCTGTGGGTGTGTCGCAGTTGCACATATGGCGCAGGAGCACAGATGCAGCAGCTGCCCGACAGCGTGCACTTTTTGGTGCAGCATGCAGTGTACCCCAGCAGCAGCAGCAGTGGAAAGTTGCCCATTGCACTCGGCACCACGTTTGGAGCGTGCAGCAGGCCGCTGCATGGTACTGCTGGGCAGCTGAATTGCTCCCCTTGGCTTGCGGCGCGTGAAGTGTACGTGAACGCGGGACCTGTGAGTTGCAGCTCCTTTCTTGCCCATGCGATGTGGCCCAAGCCTTTGGCAACGCACGTGCTTCACATGAATTGGTGTGCATTCACAATGTTTGGCTGTTTTCCGGGTTCCAATCATGCCCTTCCTGAAGAGTGGCTACACAGCCCCGACTCATGCGCCTGTGAACTGTTGTGTGAACTGTTGTGTGAACTGTCATAACAGGTCCCTGTACGCGCGTGCCACGGAGCTGAACCCAACTCTGAGCCATGCGTGGGATGCGTGGGGCAGACTGGAGGCGCGCCTGGGCAATGTGGTGCTGGCCCGCGACCTCTTTTCGAAAGGCATCCAAGGTGTGTAACTGTTATGTAGCGTAACTGTAACCGCCTGCATGGCTGCGTGGGGGCAGACTGGAGGCGCGCCTGCGCAATGTGGCGCTGGCCCGCGACCTCTTTTCGAAAGGCACCCAAGGTATGTAACTGTTCCGTAACCGTAACGTAACTGTAGCCGCCTGCATTGGGTGCGCGGGGCTCGAGGCGCGCCTGGGCAATGTGTCACTGGCCCGCGACGTCTTTTCGAAAGGCGTCCAAGGTCATAACTGTTATGTACCGTCTAGTGCCTATTTAAGACCCCCCTCCATAAATAGGGATTGGCAATGAAAAGGGGGGGGGGAAGTCATTAGGGACGGCGAGTTAAAACCTAAGAGGGGGGGGGTTACATAATTAGGGAAAAGCTTCCCAGACGCCTCTGGGATCCCCCATGCAACACGCAGCACCATGTTGCGCGTGTTCCCGGCCGTTTTCTGGGTTACAGAACGGTCAGCAATTTCGCCGACCAAATTTAATTTGCTGACACACCGAGGCATCCCGCCCAGCGGTGCAAACCAGCATGCTTGCCGTGTTCGAGAGAGAGATCGCCATGGGCTGGCGCTGCTTGCGCCGGCAGTAGCACCCGTTGTCGGGGGCTGCTGCTGCTGTAGCACCCGTTGTTGCGGGATGTTGCTGCTGCTGCTGCACCCGCAGCACCAGGGTCACCCGTGCAGGTAGGGCGGGGCGAGGAAGAGGTAGCGCGGTGGGGGGCACCTCTAGGTAGGGCGGTGGGCAGCACCGACGGCACAGCCTGGACACAGCTCTGTTTTGACCTCTCATGAGAGGAGGCAGACGCTGCTGCTGCCGCCCGTGCTGCTGCACCGGCCAGCTACGACAATTCACACGTGAAAAACTGCATGAAACAACACATGGCCCCCCAGAAACAGGCAGTGCTGACCGTGCTGGGTGTGCGGGGGTGCAAAACATTAGGTGCGGGTGGTTATGGGGGGGGGGGCAGCAATTGGGGAGCCGCAGTTCTAAGGGGGGGTGAAATAATTATGGACGGCCAGTTAAAAGGGGAGGAAGTCATTAGGGCCGCCCAGTCAAAACCTCCCTATTTATGGAGGGGGTCTTAAATAGGCACTAGACGGTAACTGTAATGTAACTGTTAACCGCCTGTATGGGGTGCGTGGGCCAGTTTGGAGGCGCGCCTGGGTAATGTGGCGCTGGCCCACGACCACCTTCACAATGTGTAACTGCATGCGTTATACACCATGACCCATCACTAACTATGTTTATTGTACAACGGCCATGTGCGCAGGCGACCCCACCAACCACCGCCCGTGGCACGCCTATAACATACTTCAGTAAACAGAAGAACGTATTTACATGGCAGATGTGCCGTATATCGTGCTTTGGGGCATACTTATAAAATGTAGAAATACGCCGTATTTTGTGTAACGTATTCATTTATAACACACACTGTGCCCTTTGACCCGTCACTGACTATGTTTATTGTATAATAATTTGTATAACGGCCATGTGCGCAGGCGACCCCATTAACCACCGCCTGTGGCACGCGTATGGAGTGGCGTGCGACAGGCTGGGAGACGCCCAGGAGGCGGCTCTGGCCTTCAAAAAGGGGCTGCAAATCGAACCCACAAACCAATTTCTTCTGGTGGCGAAGGTGCGTCAAGCAGACACGTGCATTGTTAAATATTGCACTCTTTTTAAACTCCGCTCGGGGTGTGAAAAGCCGTGTGCACATGGGGTGCGGTTGATGAAGTCGAACAGTACTCAAACCGTAGCGGTCTACAAGGTACTACCAGTGCCGCATGGCACGAAAGCGCCCAGCCCCCCGCCAACACCGGACCCAATTCCTTGTATGTATGTGAGTGTCATAGGTGTTGATTCACCTGGTGCTGCTTGTGCCCTCTGGTGGCGCCGGTGTTTTTTAGCGCGCGAGCTGCGGTGTAACTGTTGTGTAACTGTCAACCACACTGCTGTTCATTAAACGGGCTGCTGTGCACTGCGCACTGGGCTCAGATCCAAGCGCCTCTGCCCGGGTTCCTGTTGACATCCGTTATCATAGTTGAAACTGCCGCCTTGCATGTTATATACTTCGTGAAGTACTTTAAAGTACTTCGAAGTATACTTTAAGTATACAGTACAAGCTGTATACTTGATACTTCAGAGTATACTTGTGAAGTACATACATACATTGCTGCATGCGCAAAGTATCTAAAGTCCGCTTGGGGCAGTGGGAAAGTTCTGCACATGTGGCGTGCGCGTGCTCACAAAAGCATGGGCCAACATGCTGCCCGCTGTTGCCAGCCAACGAGAAAGCAATGCTAAGCACTATGGACCCTGATGTGAGTGTAGCACGTGTGCTCTACGTGCGCTGAGCAGGCAGTCATGCTGTGGCGAGCTGCGGACATGGCGGACATGTACACATATATATTTTCTACTAGTAGTATATGCTAAGACGTATGTACTTTGAACAGAAGTTTGCACATTAGTGTAAGCCTAGCACGTGTAATGTACTTTTGCTGAGCAGGCGGTGATGCTGTGGCGAGCTGCGGACGTGGCGGGCATATACACATGTACTACAGTGGTATATACATACTTCAGAAGTATGCACTTCGAACAGAAGCATGCACTCCAATGTAAACATGACATCTGTACTCTACGTGTGCTGAGCAGGCAGTCTTGCTGTGGCGAGCGGCGGACATGGCGGGCATATACACATTTATATATGTACGTCGAACAAAAGCGCACTCTGATGTAAACATGGCGTTTGTACTGTACGTGTGCTGAGCAGGCGGTGATGCTGTGGCGAGCGGCAGACGTGGCCGGCGCGCGCGTGGTGCTCAACAAGTGCCTCACCCACAACCCCCGCTCCACCGAGGCCTGGCTCACACTGGCACAGCTCGAGGAGGCCGATGGACGCATTGACGTAGCCCGTGCCCTATACAAAAGGGCAACAGGGGCGTCTGTGGGCGGGCGCGGCGTGGCCCCTCAGGCAAGTGTTGAAGTTGGAAGTTTTGATCCCACAGCAGTGGAAGGTGCCATTGATGTTGTGTGTGTTGTTGAAGTTGGGTGTTGAAGTTGTGTTGGAGGAGGCGGATGGATGAATCGACGTCGCCCGAGCTCTCTACAAAGAGCCACAGGGGCGTCTGTTGGCGGGCGCGGCGTGGCCCCTCAGGCAAGTGTTGAAGTTGGGTGTCGAAGTTCCATGTTGAAGTTTTGGTTCCATAGTAGAGCGGGGGTGCTGTGCTGATGTTGTGTGTGTTGTTGAAGTTGTGTGTTGAAGTTTGATGTTGAAGTTGTGCTTGAGGAGGCGTATGGACACATTGACGTGGTATGGACGCATTGACGTGGCCCGTGCTCTATACAAGAGGGCCACGGGTGCGTCTGTTGGCGGGCCCGGCGTGGCCCCTCAGGCAAGTGTTGAATTTGGGTTTTGAAGTTTAGTGTTGAACTTAAGTGTTGAAGTTATGCTAGGCCCCGCCGTATACGCATCGATTTGGCCCATGCTCCCTACCAGAGGGCAACTGGCGCGGCGAGCTCCCTGAACAGTTGACGTTGGGTCCCCTGCGCTCCATGGTGTCCTAAATTGAGTAAACAATGTTCCATGGCAGCACTGTCGTTCTCGAGCACTTCAGCACATCACAAACCTCTCGCGCGCCTGCACTTGCTTTAACACGCCACACATGTCCCGCCGCCGCTGCCACCGCCCCTGCTGCCGCCGCCGCCACCACCACCACCCCTGCCACCACCGTCGCCGCCACTGCCACTGCCACCGCCGCAACCACTGCTGCCCACCACTGCCGCTGCCGCCGCCGCCCCTGCCACCGCTGCCGCTACCACCACCACCGCCGCCGCTGCTGCCTCCGCCGCCACCGCTACCGCCGCCGCCATGAAACCTCTTCCGACACCCGCAGCTGTGGCAAGCTTGGGCGCGGATGGAGGAGCTCGCCGGCAACAAGGCGGCCGCCGTTGCCGTCTACTCTCAGTCGACGCTGCTGTTTGAGCGCGCGGTAGACCTGTGGGTGAACTGGGCAAAGCTGGAGGCTGACTGCGACAATGGGCTCAAGGCGCGGGAGATTTTGCAGCACGCGACAAGGATTGACCCCACCAAGCCCGGGCCGCACCAGACGTCTGCTGAGCTGGAGATGGACCTCGGGCAGTTTGAGCGCGCGCGCGTGCTGCTATTCAAGGGTGAGTTATAGTTGAAGTTGAAGTAGGTGCTCAGTCGTAGCAGTTGTTCAAGGGTGAGTGTCAAGTTGAAGGTGTGTGCAGCTGAAGTAGGCGCTCAGCAGCAGCGGCACTCCGCTGAGCTGGAATTGGACCTTGGGCAAAATGAGCGCGCGCGCCGCCTCTGTTCAAGGGTGAGTTCGAAGTTTTTCGCAGTTGAAGTAGGTGCTCAGCAGTAGCAGCGGTACTCAAGGGTGAGTTGCAGTTGCTTGCAGTTGAAGTAGTTGGTCAGCGGTAGCAGCGGTAGTCAAGGGCGAGATGGACCTGGTTCAGTTTGAGCGCGCGCGTGAGCTGCTGTTCAAGGGTGAGTTGAAATTGAGTGCAGTTGAACTAGGCGCTCAGCAGCAGCGGCGCTGAGCTTGAGATGGACCTCGGTCAAGTGCGCGCAGGTGCTGCTGTTCAAAGGCGAGGGTTAAATTGAAGTTGTCTGCACTTGAAGTAGGTGCTCAGCAGCAGCAGCACTGGGGGGTAAGTGCATTTGCTGAGCGCGAGGTGCACCTCGCGCAGTCGGTTTGAGCGTTCGCGCGTGCTGGTTGTCCACGATTGAGTATTAACTTGAAGTATAGTCACAGAGACATGAGGACATGTGCGCACAGTTGAAGCGCAGGTTGGGTATAGTTGAAGTACTGGTGGCCAGCTCAACTCATTCCCCAAGCAGACGCTGCGGTATACTTGCCTCTGACGCATCACCAGTGTCGATGCTCTGCTCCGCTGCCTTGTCTTCTGCGCCCACCTTGCAAGCATGTTTGTGCATACTTAGTGATGGGTCACGGCGTATAAAGTATTTGATACTTTATACAGAATACAGTGTATTTCTACGCCCAACATCGCGATATACGGCATATTTGCCGTATAAATACGCCCATCTGTATACGTTATACGGCGTATCTACATATGTTATACAGCGTATAATGCAAAAATTATACCCTGTGACCCATCACTAAGCATACTTGAAGTGTTGTTAACATGTGCTTGATGCACACCGCTGTTGCAGGCGCTCTGGCAGCCGCTGGCACGGACGGACTGGGCCCCCTCCTCACCACATGGGCTATCTGCGAGTGGAGGCTCAAGAAGCCAGAGCGCTCAAGGTGCGGTACTCGTTGTGAAGTTGGAGTCAAAGTTGAAGTTTTAGTTGAAGTTGAAGTTGATGGCACTTGTCAACACACACACACAACATGGGCTATCTACGAGTGGAGGCTCAGGAAGCCAGAGCGCTCAAGGTACGGTACCCCTTTTGAAGTGGACGTTGTAGTCATTTGAAGTAATTTTTTGCGCAAGGTACGGTACACCCATGTTAAGGTTGAAGTTGAAGTTGTAGTCATTTGAAGTATTTTGTTGAAGTGGAAGGTGAAGTTGACGACCCTCCTCAGCACATGGGCTATGTGCGAGTGAAGGCTCAAAGAGCAGAGTGCGCCAGGCACCGTACTCATGTTCCTCTTCGGCTTTTTGCAGCCGTGCGAGCACAGTAGCTAGGCAGAGGTGCAATTACTCTTGCGGGGTGCTGCCGTAGCTGCTTTCTCAGCACATGCGAGTGGGGCGTGTGCAGGTGTTGTGGCACAACCTGGAAAAAAATCAGTACCGCTCAAAAATAGAGCATGCTGCTGGTGTGTGTGTGGCGTGTTGGCGCAAGCTGTTCTTTGTTGCCGCTGTTGGTGCCTACCTCATTAGTACCATCTGTGAGTTGTGGTCAAGTCGGCACCTGTGCCAGTTGCAGTACCCAGTTTTCCTACTTCCCTCCATATTTGGGCACATAGCAGTGCATTCACAGCAAGTACTGCGGCCGTGCACTGCTCAGCAGTGGCCCTGCCCAACAGCATGCACCACTGTGTTCCCGATTTGCTACCCGGCTCGCAGAGCCAGTTCCACCGAGTCCCCCCCCCCCTCACTTCCGCCACGTGCTTTCTCTATCCTCTTTCTGTAATTTGTTCCCAATACCTTGCCCCGCCACATGCCCTCCATATTCCCCTGCACATAATTCTGTCCCGCTTATTTGCAGTGCCACATGCCCCCCCCCCCCCTCCCCCCGAAATCCTGTCTCAACAATTTACCACATGCTTCCCTTATCCCACTCCCTATCATCTCCCCCCACACTGCCACATGCCCCCCCCACCCCCCACCCCAAATCCTGTCTCAACAACTTACCACATGCTTCCTTATCCCACTCCCTATCATCTCCCAGGAAGCTCTTTGAGTGGGCGGTGCGCGTGTGGTCGGACGCCTCAAGCGTGGGCTATGTCTGGCAGGCATGGGCGGCCATGGAAGCGGCCTGTGGCAACATTGATCTGGCCTCCAACTATGTCTCTCGCGCGGTTCTGGCAGACGGACAGGACTGGCACGCGTGGGCCCTCTGGGCGCGGCTGGAGCGCAAGCGCGGCGCGGCCGACAGGTGCGCGCACATCTGCCACATAAATTGAAGTTGTAATTGAAGTTATAGTTGAAGTTGAAGCGGCATGTCACAGGTGAGCTGGCCGGTGGGCAGGGTGGCACGTGTGGGTGATGTGGGCCCGGCTGGAGCGCAAGCGGGGCGCGTCTGACAGGTGTGTGCGCGTGTGCCTAAGAAGTTGAAGTTGAAGGGTTGTATACTTCAAGTATATGTTCTACGCCCAGGGGCCGCGATATACGGCATACATGCCGCATAGTTACCTTGTTGTAAATATGAATGCGTTATAGATAACGGCTTATGTACACGTTTAACGGCGTACACTGAAAACGTTTATGGTACGTGGCCCATCACTACTGATGATAATGTATGGCATTCACGCGCGTGCTGTGTGCTACAGCAGGGCCGCGAGTACTTGGCAACGGCGCGCGCCCTACATGCCGCCGAGAGGAAGAATGTGTATGCCTTTCAAATGCGGCATATGACTACATTGTACTCCCGTTACTGTTTGTAAACATACTGCACGACGAAGATGTTGTTTTCCTAGGCCCATCACTACTCATGACAATGTATGGCATATGCACGCGTGCTACTGCAGGGCGCGTGAGTACTTGGCAACAGTGCGTGTGCTGCATGCCGCTGAGAAAGAGAAAATTATACCCCGTGGCCCACCACTGCTCGTGATAATGTGTCATCACTACTCATGAAAATGTATGGCATTCACGCGCGCGCCTGTGTGCTATTGCAGGGCCCGTGAGTACTTGGCAACAGCGCGCGCCCTACAGGCCGCTGAGAGGGAGAAGGGCGTACGGGGGGGCACCAGTCACCCCAAGAGCGCCGACGGCTGGGCGGTTGCGAAGCCCCTGCGAAAGGGCTCCAGGGATACGGGGCACCCACTCAAGAGAGGTGAGGAGACTACAGCCCTTTGTTTTGCAAACCAGCGTATTTTTTTCGCGGTGCGCGGCGTATATGGTGTGCACATTTACGTACGGCTTGAAGTATACTCCACTACTTTGAGAAGTAGCACAGTATATACTTCGGAATAACCTAGGGATATGGGGCACCCGCTCAAGAGAGGTGAGGAGACTACACCCCTTTGTTTCGCAAACCAGCGGGGGGGTTTCGCCCAGAGGCGCAATGTGCGGCGTACGTGGTGTGCATATTTATGTAGTTGAAGTACTAATAGTAGTACACCACTTCGAAGTAGTGATGTATATGGACAAGCTAGGGACCTCCAGGGGGCAGCCATTCAAGAGAGGTGAGGAAACTAGACCTCGTTTCGCAGCTTTGAAAAAAGGGTACTTGTACACTTGACATGTTCCACAAAAAGGGCACATTTTTCTTAAGGTGTGCGGCGCATGTGAAGCGTGGAAACGGCGCTTGACCTGGGGTGGGGGACCTGAACTTTATCGCTTCTGTTTCTGAAAGTAGAGTGAGGGAGACCTAGACTTTATCACTTCTATTTCTGGAGGTACTTCAGAAGTATACATTTTCGTACTCGCTGAGGACATGCTTTGCCCAGTGCGCAGCTGCCGCAGTGCACGTTTACACTGATACCACGAAGGTGTCAATTTCACCTGGTGACACCTCGTGCATGTGGTCATTGCTTTGGCCACTGTTTCATCAACCCCGGCGTCCGCTCCCTGTCTGCTGCCGCCACTGCGCCACAGTGTTCCGCAAGCGCCCAAAGCACCCTCTGGCAGAGCGGTTCCGCTTGTAGCACGCGCCCACCTACTTCAACTTCAACTTCCAGTTTGAACTTCAACTTCAAGATTGGACCTGCCACAGGCTGTGCTCAGCAGCAGCGTCGCCACGCTGCCGCAGCAGCACGTGGTGGCAGTGCTCAGCAGCAGCAGCAGCAGTGCTCAGCAGCAGCAGCCCATGGCGGCAGTGCTCAGCAGCAGCAGCAGCAGCAGCCCCAGCGCTGCTCTGCACCTAGCGGCTGCACTGCCGCACCGTGCAGCGGTGCCTCCCGCAGCACTGCACCTGTGTGCTCAGCAGCAGCACGTTGTGCTCAGCAGCAGCCCGCCGCTGCCGCGCGCGAGACCGGCAATTTGTACAAAAGATTCGATGGTAGGGGCGGCCTAAGGCGCCCATTGGTAGGGCAGTGGGGGGCAGGGCGCAAGGCACCCGCTTGCCTGCGCCATAGCTGTGCTGCCCAGAAACGACTGTGGTGATTTTTTCAGAAGGGGGGGGGGGGCGGGGGCTAACGCTGAGCACTGCCCCTAGTAGCTGCTCAGCAGCAAGTGCTGCCGAGCAGGTGCTGCTCAGCAGCAGGGCGGCATGCAGGCGCTGGCCCCAGGCTTGCGGGACGAACCCAGCACGGCCACACAATTTTGTAGCACAATCACGGGACCCTGCGTCGATTTACTTCCTGCGGTTTGGCGCAAAAGTGCGCACCCCGCAGATTGTGGCATGCTCTGCCACCCCTGGGAATGAAGGGGCGTGGGGGGTGCACGGGGGGGGGGGGTACATGCTTGCACCTGCCGGCAGACCTTTATAATGGTAGGGGCAGCAGTGGGGGGCAATCATTCGAGGCGAAGCACAGAACAGGGGTGCAGCGTGGTGGGTTGCACCCTTTTTGCTCGCGTTGGCTGAAGCACGGCAGTAGCGGGCTGCTGGCAGGTGCTGGTGTTGCTGCGGCGGTGGTGCTGCAGACAGCCGTTGCGCGGCCACTTTCTAAGCACCACTTTCTAAGCACATGACCTTCTCTCAACCCCTGTTTTAATTTTTTGCTGCTGCTGTAATGCTGCCGCTGTTGTGCTACTGCTGCTGCTGCTGTGATGCTGCTGCTGCTGTAATCATTGATGCTGGTGGTGCTGATGCTCCTCCTGCTGCTGCTGGGATGCTCCTGCTGCTGTAATGCTGATGCTGATGCTGCTCCTTGCAAAGTACATGCCCGCCGCTGCTACCATTTGTTGCATGGCGCAACTTGAACTCTGCTGCTGCATACTTCAAGTACACAGTTGTAATCCATTAGACTAGTGCTCTGGCAACATGCCAGGCTTCCCTTAGAGTATGCAGTGCTGAGCATTGCCAGCTATTTCGCTACCTATCTGATCCCTTTTTCTGGTCATGCGCACCGTGTGCGAAGGGCTTTCCGCGCCCTAAGCGGAGTTT
>JAULBY010037634.1:0-14161 GCA_032358315.1 Ophiocytium majus | reverse complement strand
TGTCTGATTTCCTGGTCACACGCACCGTGTGCAAAGGGCTTTCCGCGCCCTAAGCGGAGTTTAATAAGAGTACATGAAGGACACGTTCGCATGCGCATGCCAGCCCTCGTGTGGTAACCAAGGTGCGGCATGGCATGCAGCTGCAGGGCAGCCACGAGCCCGAGGTGTGGCTGAAGTTTGCACTACGAGTATATTAGTCATAGTCTACTCATAGAGGCATGAGGGCATGTGTGCACCAGCTATGTGGTTGAAGTAAAGTGTGTGTGTTAGTCATGGAAACATGGGGGTATGTGGGCACCGGGTACAAACTACAGGTATGCTGTTTGGCAGACACCTTGCATAGGGGGCGGTCTTGCTCGTGACCGGTAGAGTCACTCAATAATACTGCTGTAGTACGTGCTGCTTCACACAGTATGCTGCTTCATGAATCCACATACACTAGTAGCACTGTACTTGAAGTACGCAAGTAGTACTGTGGTAGCAAGTTACCGAAGTACTCTTATTAAACTCCGCTTAGGGCGCGGAAAGCCCTTTGCACACGAAGTACTACTAGTAGTGGGCTCTTGCACGTCCCCAAGTGCAAATAAATACAACTACTACTAGTAGTGTGTGTACTATCGTAGTACTTCAAATTTGAAGTACTTAGTGCCGGGACTACATGGGCATATCTGGTGCAAACGCGATCAGACTTGCTGCCCCCCTTTTTGGCTCACAAGGTGGCGAGGCTCAGCTGAGACACTTTGAAGTGTACTTCAAAAAGAACCAAGTGTTATACCATACACACTTCAAGTACATGACACCGCGCCCTGTGCGCCAGCATGCAGCAGCATGCTTTGAAACGTGGGCATGCACCGATACGCGGGGCACACATGCGCCGAATGCCACGCTGCACGCCATGGCGCTGGGCGACACACTGCTGCTGCGGTGCTGAGCACGCATGCGCCAGCTGTGGGCGCGCAAAACAGACCACAACAAACGGCGCGCCCGTGGCACGCTGGCAAACGCTACGTGCGCAGGGCTTCGCAGGCAGCGAGGGGGGGGGGGGCAGGGGCAAACACGCTGGACACGGGACTCAGGAGCGCAGACTGCCGCAAAAAACGCTTCCAGCACCCTAATCATTCATTAATCCATGGGGAAACGCGGACGCACACACACAAAAGCAGAGGCGCGCGCCGCGCCACCGGCTCTGGTCGCCGCCGCACCCAAAAACGCATGGGCCGGCGCGCACGTGGCCGCTGGTCCCCGCGGTTCCTACTTGCACACTGCGGCGCTGCCCAGACTGGCCGCCTGGGGCTCCTATCCTGGCGCGTCCCTAGCGGTGCCTAAAACGCTGGGGAGACGGGCCTACCACTAGCAATTGCTCGGAAGGCGCCTGGGGCAAGCTGCAACTCGGCACCGGAAACCGGAGAAGCGCGGCGGGGTCAACACAAGCTGCGCGCGTGTGTCGCGGCACGGCCGACCGCAGCGTCCGCGGCACCGCGCGCCGCGTCAAGCATGTTCACCGACGACAAGGCTTGCCCCGCCGCCGCCGCCGCCACCGCCGGTGCGTCTACCCTACTCCTACGCTACCTGCTCTGCAGGGATCCTGTGCCGCTACGCTAGGCCCCCACCTGAAAAAAAAAAACCTTTCGGCGCATTACACACTGCCGCTTCCGGACTTGCCGGCTGTTTCAGCGGGCGCGCAGCCGGGGAGGGGGGGCGGGGGGGAACCGGGGAACTTAAAATCACGGTGGTCAGCAAAAGGCACACCCGCAGAACTTCAGCTCCCGCAGAACTTCAGCTCCTGCAGAACTTCAGCTCCTGCAGAACTTCAACTTGAAGAACAAGCCAGCTGCGGGTGCGCTGACGCCGTGGGGCGGCGCTGCGCCTAGTAACTTCAACTTCTGTGATAGTGACTTCAACTGCAGTAAAAGTTTAGTGCCAACCCGTATGTAACCTACTTTGCATGGACATCCATGTTAGTCCGCATACTGTAGCAACACGAACACATGATTAGAGACAGCAGCCATGGTACGACGTGTGTATAAGTCCAGAGAGCAGTGCTGCCCTTGCAGCAGGCGCGCAGAACGCTCAGCATCAGCAGCAAACGGGGTCGGACAGTGCATTGATGCCATCCTGCAGCAACCGCATCAGGCTTGCACCCGCACACGCCACTGAGCGCCGCTCATGGCATAAGGCGCCGCTCATTGGAGTGCGCCCGCCGCAGCGCCCACAATGGGCGGCGGAGCTGCTCAGCAGTGCCACCAGAGCGTGCGCGTCCTGGTGGCGCTGCAGCCGTGTGTCATGCACGACGACGCCCGTGCCAACTCCACCTGCAGCCTACACAGGCAGGGGTACAGTGCCCGCGTCGTGCGCAGCAATATACTTTGTAGTATATGTCAAGCTGCTTGCATAGAAAAGTACCCGCCTACACCAGTACTGCTACTAGGTGTATTTATACTAGAATCCCCTGGAAAAGTGAGTGACATTTGGCTGTCACCACACATCGCACTATTTGTCAGCACGCACGATACAGCTGCCTGGTACAGTGCATACTGATTGGGCGCATTGCACTTTTAGTCAGTCGGGGAGGGCATACCCCAGGCATACGGCACATACAGGTGCCAGTCAGAAACAGCGCTTACGGTGCAGCACATGTTGCAACTCAGGCGCATACGGCGCAAGTAGCACAAACGGTGCGGAAGTAGAGGCGCATACGGCGCAAATGGCACAGACAGTGCAGCGCATCCGGCGCAAGTAGCACAGACGGTGCGGAATACTAAGGCGCATACGGCACGAATGGCACAAATGGTGCGACAAACTTGGGCGCATACGGCGCCGTAGGCACACACGGTGCGATACAATTGGGCGCATATGGCGCGGGCGCCACACACGATGCAACAAAATTCGGCGCGTACGGCGCGGGCAGCACACACAGTGCGACACAAAGGTCGAGAGGCGAGCAGGGCGTCAGAGGGCCATTGGGCAGGCCGGCCCGCCATAGGCGATACCGCTGTCTGGAGTCCCTACCTCACACTTGGGCGCATATGGCGCGGATACATATACACACAGCGCGGTAACCTTGGGCGCAACCGGCGTGACAGCACACACGGTGCTCACAGCTAGGCGCTGACGGGCACGCATGCCATGTGTGCGCCATGAGGACAATGCTCACTGGCAGACGGCGAAGCGCTTGGCAGACATAGCGCAACCGCTTAGCAAGCCCCGGCCTCCTTGCTGCTGGCCCAGCGTCAGGGCAGAGAGTTGCTGCGCGCCTGCTTCTGGCGGCAGAGGCAGCGGCAACCCGTCGTCTCAAACGTGCTAATAATGGCCTGTAGCAGTGCCGCAATCACCAACACAATATTGAGCACCACCAGCAGCGCCCCCACAACCTCCTGCGAGCAGCGGGTGCAAACACGCAGAGCAGCTGATATTGATGATGTGCCATTTTGCGATGACTTGTTTATGGAGCTGGGCTGATGCTCAAGTGGCGGATAGCAAGTCTGGCCCGCAGACAGCAGCTTGCTGCCACTGTCCGTTGGGGCGCACGCAGTTGCCCAGCCTAAAATGCGCATGCTGTGGAAACCAATACTGGTTGGATGCAACCTTTGACCACTTTTGCATGTTTGGAACTGCCCCGGAGCAGCCTGAGGGCCCAAGCCAATGGGAGGCAATAGTGACGAGACACTGGGCTGCGCGCCAGATGTGTGGCACCTGCGAGTTGTCGAAGATGTTTGACAGGTCCAGCTTGAGCAGCATTGAGGATGTGGTGGAGAAGTAGATGATGAGGCTCCCGAGTGTATACTGCGCGGCTGTCGACAACTCTGCATGCGGCCACGCCAGCAGATACACCACGATGCTCGCAAACGCAAACAGCATGCCCACTGCGGCTTGGCCCGCAGTGCCTGCACCACAGAATCACGGGGTGGAATGATACAGTGGCCGCGTGCTTGTGGGAACCGCGTGCATGCCTAGCTTACAGTACAACTTTGAAGCTTACGTCGAGCAGGGGAAGCAGCATGCACCAGCCAGCGCTTGCAAGCAAACAAGTGGCCACGCAAGTCACAGCAATTTAGACTGGCAGCATGCCTGTATGGTCGGATCGCTCAGGCTGGCATACACTGCTGTGCCACATGCACACGCCTGCCTGTTGCATCAGCATGCACATTCATTGCACTAACAGGCGCTGATAGGTATTATTTGAAAGGAACATCGCTACAGCTAAAAAAATGCAAATCGGCATCAGGTTCTTCAATTTGCTGCAGGACCAAGTAATGCAGGACCACGTATCGGTCCATACCTGGGAGGATGAACACCAGGAAGCCTGCAGGGCATCAAGTGTCACAGACAAAGTTTGAACGAGCATCGGAAGTGTGTGCACTCAGAGGCTCCTGCGGATGTGAAATGCTCAATGCGGCCGGGGCGCATCTGTGAAGCAAGGAGTGCCACGCTAGAACCAGGGTAGCCACAACGCGCAAGCAGGGACGAGACCGGGGCAACGGCCCATCAACCCAGACTTGCCGCGCACAACGCCAACATCCGCTTCAACACCTGCTGCGCTAAGGTAGGCTAAGCATTAAGCTCACCGTCAATGCGACGCTGCACACTGGTAAGCCGGCGGCGCATAACTGCATGGGTGCCACCACGGCAGGCTGCCAAGTGCGACATTAATGCTGCCTGTGTCTGACTTTTTTTAGTGCAGGCAACACCAGCCAGGGTGCTGCTGCCCCTGCTTCTGCTGTTTCTGCTCTTGCTGCTGCGTCTGTGTCATGCAGCAAAATTTGATGGATTCACTCGAGCACATCATTTGAGAAGGCGCACCCGCCCCCCAGCCAGACACAAATGAGCTTCAAACTGCAGTTTGTGTTACGACGCATTTGCACATCATCTTGCCTACTGTAGAGAGCTCTGGGCTGATAACAACAACTTGAACATTCAAACTGTCAAGTCGCCTGAGCAGGCACAGATGCGTGTGCCTCGCAGTGCCACTAACCTGTCAACAGGAGCCGCCTCGTGCATTCCACAAGCTCCCAGTAGTGCATGCGCAACGTGTAGGGCTCAGAGAGGAAGCTCGCTACTTGCACGGCGATGCCGCCATCAGCAGCGCCTGCGCCAGTGGCAGCACCAGCTTCTGCCTCGTCCGCGCTTGAGGGGGGCAGCGCATCAATGGGCGCACAAACAGGTGCGGATGGCGCAGCTGCGGATGGCTGAGTATCAGGATCCTCAGTAGCCGGCGCGTCTGCCTCTGCTTGCGCCTGCTGCTGCTGCCAGTGCATGCGCTGGCGGTACAACAGGCTCGCAAACACCAGCGAAATGGCAAGTGGGTACACTGCCACCATGACACCAGCGTAACTTTGGTAGCGATCATGAGTGGGGGTGCCACACTCCAGTGAGTAGTCGGCATGCAAGAACGACGTGCCCATCTCAGGTATGTAGTCGCAGCTGAATGTCTGGTGGTGGCGCAAAAGGCCGCAGCAGCAGCAACAGCAGCAGCCAGACACACCAAAATGAGCTACACAAATTGAGCTGCCAGCCTCCCGTGAGACCATGCATGGCTTAGCACGTGTGTAGCTGGGGTACATGCAGCACTGATCTGCAGCTGCTGCACTTGGCACGTCTGTAATTGGTATACATGCAGCATCGGATCTGGTGCGCCGTCACGGTAGCTGGAAGGCGTGCAACAGACATTTGCAAAATACTGGGTCACTTTTTCCTGCAAGCACACTGAGGCATGGCGAACGCAAAAACTTCCTTGCTGGCAGCAGGGGGTAACTCACTACCCTACTTACCCCTGCTGGCAGCACTACGCGCTGGCATCATGGTCATCCCGCCCTCTGCTAGAAGTGGTCGCTCTACCGTCCACGCCTGCTGCGCAGCTGAGCGATGCGGAAGCTTCTGAAGGTTGTAACTTAAAATACTTGCATCGCACATAGTTCCCACCCAATCGGTCGGTATGCACAGAAGGATCAAAACCGGCACGTTCCTCACCTGGAATATGAGACTGGAGACCCCGCCAAACACCAAAAAGGCCACAATCACCAGCACCTTGCCGTGCCGCAGGGCCGCACACAGCCGCATTTGCTCAGCAGCAGTATCACCAATGATGTGAGGCAGCCTGAATTTGCAGTACCAGTGCGTGCCGTACCAGCTGATGCAGATGAGTAGTGCGAGCACCAATGGCAGCAGCGTGGCCAGCAGCAGCTGCTGGTAGTGGGTGAGGGCAGCCACGCAGTTGAAGATGAAGCGCAGGTCTGACACGAAGGCAACCCTGTCCACATAGGTCTGCAGGCTCTTCGGGTAAACCAGGCTGGTGACGCTGACAAAGCCCCACAGAATCTGCGGCGTGCAAGCGGCGGGGACACGGGCACCCTCTGTGAGTAGTACTACCTATGGGCGTCATGTCACATTGCTTAGTCCCACGTACGCATGTACTACTAGTAGTACCTGGCAATGCAACATTGTCCCACCCCAGCTTGTACGGTTAGATGGTTTTTAACTGACTGCCGGCCACCATGGAGCAACTTGTGCAACACGACCAGGGCGAGGGTACCTGTGGCGTTGCCACATGTATGCACTGCAGTGGGCAAACCCTGCGCCAGCTGGCGCTGCACCTGTTTAAATCGCGCTTGCCCTCCGCATCACGGGCTTGAGGTGTGTGTGTGCGTCAATCAAGTGACAGCAAGCAGGCCCCAGCACTTGTGGCACATACACGCATCAACATGATGGGCTTCAAAAACGTGCGGTGCCACATGCTCCTCGTCGTGCGCTGCATGCAGGACCTGGTCCGCGCGCCCCTGGCGCTACTGCACCGCCTGAGACAATGTTTGGCTGCTGCGCTCGGCCTACCTACGGGGATGTGTATACCTGGATGACAATGACAGGAGTGCGTAGCGCGTGCAGTTTGAGGCGCCCGCCAAAGGCCTGCAGCACAATGGCCGCGTGCACCAGGCCAGGTGAGGAGTATTTCCATGCCGGTGCGAAAGCGATCCAGAGGTACGCTGCCATGCCCACAAGAGCCAGGGTCAGGAGCACCACCCCAATGACCGCGGCTACGCGCGCGCCGCCAGTGCAGCGTGAGCAATTGTTGCCAAGGCCTGTGGACATGTGCAGGGAGGGGCTGCCATTTGTGAGACCTGCAACTAAGTGCTGGCATCAGGCGCCATCAGGCAGGTGACACGAAGCTGCAACCAGTGCCCAACCTCTGCGGCTGCCGGATGCATTGTGTGCGCGCACAATCAATTGCGCGCATTGCTGTGGTCTTGTTGGTGGTATTATGAGCACTCACCGCTGGCAAACCCCCGGGAACACACGGCACAGTCTGCACAACAAGCGGAGCACAGCAGCTGGCATCAGCGACCAGCAATGCACAGTGGATGAAGCTTAAGACAGGACATGCATGCTCTTAGGCAACACAAGAGCGAGGCAGGTGCTGCATGCACTGAACATGGCATGCACCACCCCACAACCAAATCTGTGTGCAAGGCCGCATGTGCAAGCTTGCAGGCGACCTCTTGAATCCGCTCAGCTGACCTCCAGTGATGTCCGAGCGACTCACATGGGCCCTCATAGCCTTGGGCGCAGTACAAATTGGACGTCGCTGTCATCTCCTCCGCTGATGCTCCAGGTTGAAAGTACACATGCCCACCCACACACGCATCCCCATTCCAGCAGGTGTGCACTGCCACCTGCCCCCCTTCCACCAGTACCCCCCCCCTCCAGTGGCTGGCAGACACGGTGAGAGCGTTGGTGGTAGTGCAAGCCCGCTGGCAAGAGTAGGCATCACGGTCGCACACATTGCAGCTGGTTCCGCTGTCAAAGAAGCCCGGTGCACAGCATATGTGCGAGGGCAGCGACTCCGTTGTGAACTGGAACTCCCCATTAACCGTGATGGCGCCGAGGGCGCTCATAGGTACAGCAGTGGGTGCAATGTCCACATCGGCGCATGTATTGCCGGTCACCAGCCACACGGGGGAGGCGCCAAAGCCGCCGTCGAGGCAGAGCGACGCGGAGCTGTTACTGAAGGTCCAGGATGTGTACTGCTTGGGTACTGCATGGCGGCGGGCGTGCAATAAACACAGCATCGTGCTGTTCAGGCACGCCGGCGCGGCATGCCACGCCGACACTTGAACCTCATGAGAGCATGGTGGTGCCCTACCGCCGCATGCCACATGCGCTTCCAAGAGATCCCGCCAGCCAAGTGGTTCAAGTGGTGCGCCTGCAAGTCACCACATTGCCCGCCCACTCACCTAGACTTATGGGTGTGGTGGCAAGGATGCCCGCCCCCAGTGTTGCTGAGTTTCCAACGAACGCCGTGTGCTCAATCATGGTGAACGCTCCTGCGGAGGTGTTGCCGCTGGAGAAGTTGCCATCCAGCAGGAGCGCACCACCATTGTTGAGCGCACCGTTGCCCTCGAACCTGCCCCGCAAGATAGCGAGAGGCGGGAGATGGGGCCCCCCTCCGTAGTATAGCGTTGGCGAGAAGGCGACACCCCCCCCATCCCGTGCAGTATTGCGCTCGAAAACCGTGTCCGCCGCATCCAGAGATGCATGCTCCGACACGTACGCAGCGCCACCAATCAGCAGCGCCGCGTTCCCGGCCAGCACACAACCGTCTAGACGCAGGATGGCGGCGCTATACGCCGCCACCGCACCACCTGTGGTTGCGCTGCAGTTGGTGACCTTGACGTCGCTCAGTGTCACGTTGCCCAGGGCGCTGACAGCGCCCCCATTGTCGCGCGCCACGCAGCGCACAAAGCTGGAGTTGATGGCGGCAAACGAGGACGTCAGCCAGTCCGAGAGATCGTTCTGGTCACCTGAGGTAATCGCGATGCACCCGCCGCCAGCCTGTGCACTGTTGCTCGTAAACATAGTGTGCGCCACTGTCACCCACGCTGCCCAGAAGATGCTGATGGCCCCGCCATTGCCGGTGGACGGTGTGTCTTCGCCTCCGCTGAGCGAGCTCGTGAGACCCTGCTCCCTGTCGGTGGTGCCAGCAGAGTTGTCCTCAAAGTGACATGATGTGATGGTGGAAGCTGTCAGCACAGGCCCGTGCAGCAACATAGCGCCACCTGCTGTATCTGCAGTGTTGGCTGCAAACAGGGTGCCGTCAATGTCCACCCGTCCGCGCAGCATGACAATGGCGCCACCACTGGAAGTAGCTGTTTATGCGAGGAGGGAGAGAATACGGCCATAAGGATGGCGCACTGCAGTTAGTGACCGGCTGTGGTGCCTGAAAAAGTGGTGAAGAAGTCACTTTGGCCATTACAGCCAAGCGGCAGGTGGACGCTGCTCGTATCTTGTTGCATATGCCACACTGGTACCAGGGCTGTAAGCGCTACACCACAATGGCTGAGCCGCGCGTGCAAGGGGCTCACCGCTGTTTGCCGTGAAGTTGCAACCGGAAATAAAGGCTACGCTGTTTTGGAGCATCAGTGCCCCACCACCCTGGGGATCTTGTGAGGTAACAGGTTCACCACGTACAGCGTTGTGCACAAACGTCGAGGCAGCTATGGTGACTACTGCGTGGTCTGCCCACAGTGCGCCACCGCTGTCACCTGCACGCCACAAGGCACCACCAGCGCGGCGAACAATACATCGCATGCGGGACATCAGCAGGGGTTCACGCGTATATCATCATGGCATGCATCACGACAACCTATTATGCCATCAGTGAGTGGACAACGCAGTGACATAGAAGAGGAGACCACTATGCTGTATGGCCACCCCCCCATTCATAGCATGCAATTTGAGCACTGTGCTATGATACTGACTAAAATTTCACACATACTTCCCAAGTACTATTTTAGCAGCTGTGGCAGCAGTGGGCAGTGAACCAATAATACGCGGGACGGGAGCATGTCGGCAGTCAGTGACCGATCAGCCAGCTGAATGCTCTGGCTCTGGCAGCGGCCGCTTATGGTATGACCAAGCACTGGGTTTGTGTTTCAATCCAGTGGTGGACTCGCTGCGCAGCAGCTGGCGTGTAATTCCAACCATTCATGCCATTTCCTTCTAAGTCATGGCTTGCTGCAGCACTCAGGGGGTTGTATGACCTGAAGCGTGTGGGCCATAGGTGCCCTGATGGGTGCAGCAGCATTTCTGGTGTGAGTGCATGACGCTGCCTCAGCAGCCGTCCCCTTCCACGCACCGGTTTTGCGGCCACGTGCACCAGGCACGAGCATGCTCAGCAGCGGGGGGTCACCGTGCCGTAGTGCGCCCCCGGAGGGGCTTTGCCTTAAGCTCCTGCTGCTTGTGTGTACAGACGAAGTGTCTGCCTTGCTCAGCTCTCGGCTGTCAAGGTGCCCAGTAATACTATGCAGCACTCACTACAGTATGTGTGCACGTGGAGGTCAGGTCATGGTTATGGAGTCACTACCAGATTGTAAAACTTCGACAGCTCAGCACTTAACTGTGGCGGCCAATGTCCTGAATATGTTAGGGACACCGTACCACATATTGCACCTAGACTACAGCTGCAGCTGACCAAGCGTGACACTTCGGATGCCAACCGAAGTCTGCTGACAATGCACTGTGCGCGGCTGCATTGCTGCCCCAAGACTCAGGTGAGAAGCTCAACATCACTTCACTTGAGGTTCGGCAGTCAGTTGACATGCGCACCTTTGTTGCTGATAAACCCACATTTGTCACACCTAACGTTGGGCTGTGCACCCTCATCAGGCAGGTCTGACGTAGGCCTCACGGGCTCATCCTGAGAGCTGCTGCCACCAGAGGCTTGTGGCGGGTGCACAAAGACGGCCGAGCCTGGGCTCAGAAGTATGCAAGTGCGCGCAAACACCAGAAAGGACGCTCAGGCAGGCACTTATTACCGGCACTGGTGGAAGGGTGACATGGTGCGGCGCGCGGTTTAAAACTTACTGGGCAGGATGATCAGGCCGTCACCGTGCTCGGTGGTGACTGCGCACGGGCACTGTTTGAGATGCCGCATGTCGCACGGTGCAATGTGCACCTGGCAGCAACAGACCAGCAACCAAGCTGCCGAGCGGCGATCGACTACGCGTCTCTGTGAGCATATGCAGCACTGTGCCAAGCAGGAAGCATCGTAAGCAATCGCAAAGTTGAACCTTCCTTCCCATATTTGGCGCGGCCTCTGTAAGTTGAACATGGCATTGTATACCTTGGCCACGGAATGCTTGCCTTGATTGCTGTCGAACACTGTCCCCCCTGCATCCAGCAAAGCTTGCGGCATCAGCAGCACAGCCCCGCCTCGCTCCGGATACACCCGTTCAGCTGCTGCCGCGGTGTCTGTTGCGCTGGAGACGCCATGAAGCCCCTCGGACGAGGTAGTGGTCGCTGTGCCTGTTGTGGCATTCGTCGGCGCGGAGCCTTCGTACAGTCGCAGCCCACGCAGCGTCAGCTGGGCGCCCTCGGACACCACAAACAGCCGCGATGACCTGTAGGCACGTAGGGTGGGCATTGTCTCGCGGGCGTCTATAAGCGCCTGGGAGCTGGTAAGGTGGTTGTACGTAGTCGCTTCCAGCCTGAGGCTGGTGCCGGATCCCACCACGAAAGGCAGCGGCATCAGGGCCTCGGGTTCTCTACCACTCGTAGACGACACCGCTTCCACGGTAAGGACGCCCTGCCACGATGCGGTGGCCTGTATGGTGACGCCCTCGCAAAAGGCGGCTGAGGCGAGCTCTACAAGCTCCGCTACGGTGGTGACTGTGCGCAGCACGACGACCTGCTGGCGAAGCTCGGCGCACTGCGCTGCCGACAGCGCAGGCGCGGGTGCGGCACATGCACGGCACTCAAACGCTAGCGCCGCGGCCAGGGCAGCCAACACAAGCGGTGCGGAAGGCTTAGGCACCAGCATAGTCCACGTCGACAGACTACTGCCCCGACTGCCCCGTAGCTGCTGCTGCTGTGTGAGGCAGAGGCTCCCGCAATGTTCCGAGTGTCAAAAGTCAAGTGAAAATTCGCAAGAAAATTACGCCACAGGAAAGAAACACCGAGGTTTGTGTATCACTCTATATTATATTGGTACATGAATATTGATCAATTCGGGGGTCGAAGTTGAAGTTGGTGCACTGTTTCACAGGCGGCTGCTACGCTACACACAGTACCGGCGTAGGTCGCGCTACCATGGTGGGGTACTCCAAGTCATCAATGGTTTCTGGCGCCAGCCGTTTGGCACAGCTCGCCCCCGACGGCGCACACTCACGGCAATGGTGTACTCCACTTTTCACGTTCCGAAAACACAGTTGCAGTTTGTCCCCAAAAGACGCCTCGCGTTGCCGCTGCATACGCCGCGCGAGGAAAGTAAGCACAGCAAGCGATAGGCCAACCCAAAATTTGCGGGGAGTTTTCAGCGTTTGCCCAGCTGGCATCTGTGTCGCGCGCTGGGTGCTGTCAAGTGACTCGAACCCCTTCGTGCTGCAGCAGAATCGTCGCCGTGGGGCTCCCAGTGCGTTCGGTGCTGCAGCAGCCAATAGAAGAGCTTTCCAGCCACGCTGCGGCGTGGAAGCGTGCGCCTACGTAGGACTTTCCGCTGCTGCTGCTGCGGCTTCAGTAGCGCCGAGTGGAGGAGCGCCAGCGCTCAATGTATGCCTCTGCGAAACAGCTCCAACAGCACGCACTTCTGAAGTCTGAAAAAAAATCGTTTTGTGCAGCGCCTTGATGCCAGGGGCTGCGCTCGGGGATGAATAAGACAGTATAGAGCATCACACCTAAAGTCTCTAATGTGCTGGGGCACTTGACATGGCACTCCATCCCCGTACTCACCCTAGTGATTCAAAATTCTTCATAATATTTTGCGCAGTTCTGAAAATCCAGGGAGCGTCGTCCGTCTGCAATGACGGTCTCAAGTTTGAGGAGACAGGTGGCACCTGAGGCACATGTACACCAGCTGTAGCGCCTGAGCACTGATGCTGAGCGCGGTTGCTGAGTACGGCTGGTGCATGGTGCTGCGCACTGCTATTGCGGACAACTACTGCGAGCACTGCAGCTGAGCCCTCCTACTGCTGAGCACCGCTGCCGGCTTCAGAGCACCGCTGCAGCTGCCGACTTCAGAGCACCGCAGTGTCCTGCAGTGCCCCGCCCCACCAGCACAAGTCCCAGGCTGGCTTGCGTGTGGTGTTCGCATCCGCAAGCCTGAGAGTCACTGTGGTGCATCCATCATTGCCACGCTGTGCCTGCATCTGCGACACCCCTGCGTGCACGCCTGCACAGAGGTGCACATGTGCGTGCCACAACTGCTGCAGGCGGTGGCGCCATGTGCGTCCGTAAGCTGCTGGAGGTAGGGAGCACCAGCATGACACATTGCGCATGGCACACTCACTGCCACGCTGTGGGCATGCACACCCGTTGTCGTTGAGCGTGCGCCGGGTATCCAGGGCCTCCGCACCAGCCTGTAGCGCCTGAGCACTGATTGTGTGTTATGTGCGTGTACCTGAATCTAGGCTGGCATGAAAGCCACATACCCACGCTGCAGTCCTTTGGTGGAATAGCCAGCTCCCCAGGCACAGGCAGACGGCAGCACAGGCGCAGTCCACCACCCCGCCGCGCTTTGCCGCCCTCCTGTGCACATGTGCATGCCTCCTTAATAGACACACACTCGGGCGCGGGCACTGCTGTAGCAGGCGTGCACGGAGGGGTGTGGCAGATGCAGGCGCAGCGTCGCAGCTGTGGCAGCCAAGGCAGTGCATGGCTGACCGTCTGTGACCGCGTTCAGCTGCATGGTGCACGTCTTGGGGCTCACCGCCGCCGCCACCACTGCTGCTGGTGCCTCTCCTGCTGCGTTACCACCGCTGCTGCCGCCCCCTTGTTGACTCCCACCACCAGCGCTGTCAACAGCAGCAACATGCGAAGGTGTAAGCACAGCAAGCAGCAGCAGCCCCAGCACTAGCAGCAGCATCACCAACAGCATCACCAGCATGACCAGTAGCAGGAGCAGGCAGCAACACCAGCAGCAGCACCACAGCAAAGATTCGTCAAGTGCATGCAATTAATATGAGTGCGGACGACAGACGCATGCTTGTCATTAAATGTTGGATATTAATTAATTGTTGCCAGCTGTGCTGTCAAAAATATGCATGTATACATATGTATATATGTATCAAGCAACAACACTGTGCGTGACTTGATTCTGCGGCTGCGGATGGAGGCGGGGTTGCTGGACCGCAGCCTCAGGTGGCGCTGGGGGCCGGTGCTGCGGCCGCGGCGCCGG
>JAULBY010037623.1:0-14165 GCA_032358315.1 Ophiocytium majus | reverse complement strand
TGCGGTACATAAAGCAATGGCGCAGGCCCACAGACAGACACTTAAAAGCGTACCGTTTCGCACTTCAGAGTATTAGGGTATTGGCCGTGACGGGTGACGCGGCATCGCAGCACTGCTCAGCATCAGGCAGAGACATGGGTACGAGCAGTCCACCGGTAAGGTTCTCATTTCTGCTGTGCCTGTGAACTTGTACGTGTTCTGTGGAGGCAGCTATCACCGCTACCTTGTGTTCCCATCACCAGTGCACGCCACGTGCTCTCATCACATGCTCGCCATGCGCACAGAGCTGGCCGCGCTCTCTGCGGAGCCCAAACTGAAGTTCACACACACAATGGCCCACTTGGTTCAGGCGGCTAGTGCCTGGCAGGAAGTCAGTGGCTCTCGGAAATTGCAGCCTGTGCACCCGCCAGTGGACCAAGCTGGCTGTTTGCGGGTGCTTGTTCGATACATATCGTAACGGCATGGGCCCGTGCGCATGTCAAAGTGTACCGTTTCGCATTTCAGGGCATCTGGGCGCTGACCGGGATGGCTGACGCGGCATCGCAGCACTGCTCAGCAGCACCAGGCAGCCGCAGAGACATGAGTAAGAGCATTCCACCGGTAAGGTTTTCATTCCTCCTGTGACGGTAAACTTGCGCGTGCCTTGTGGAGGCAGCTATCACCACTACATTGTGTCAAACTCGAGCAACGGTGCGCGACAGCGTAGACCGAGACGTGGACAGTTGCGCCCCTACCCCTCAATTCCGCAGTGTGTAATTGTGCTGGCACATGCAGTGTGTGTGTCCTTGCTCTTTCACAAGGCAGCGACGCACAGAACCCACATTATTTGCGAGGAGCACATCCCTCAATAATTACAGCTGTCTGTAGCAGACGCAAAGGCAACTGGCTGGCTCGGTCGTGCTTCTGTTACCACTGGGGAAGGCACTATGGAGTTGCACACGCCGCACCATGGTGCACTAGGAAGCCCTACTCAGCGGCCGCAAGTTGTCCCCCGTGGCACCACCAACCTGATGTCCTGCTGCCGCCAGGGGACTGGCACGCCGCCATGCGGCACCCGCGTTTCCGCCACCCAAAGCAGCAGTCGCAGCGCACCCTGTCGAGAGCACTCAGCACCTGCCCGCCCACGGTGACTGTGCCAGCCCACCCGCACACTGGGGACCAGTGGCTTCGCATGGAGCGAGCCGGGGGTGCTGCTGCGGTCCAGAGTGCTGCCGTGCTGCACTGACGCCGCCTCTTTGCTGGCACCCCTCTTCGCAGTTGCCGCAGCCGCCAACCCCGGCTGCAGACTTGAGGCTGGTGCCACAGCTCGGGAGGGCAGGGGGGGGCAGGGGGGGGTCATGCACCTGGGGACGTGTGCGGGGGGCACGGGCACGCCTGCGGCCACGGCGACTGCAGGCTGTTGCCGGCAAGAGCGGATGCCGGCGGCGAGTGCAGCTGGGGCTCTGGTGCGGCAGCAACGGGGCGCTGTGCATGAGCGGCGGCGGCGTGTAGGGCGGCGGGGGGGGCGGCGGAAAAGCTGCAACGAGCGCTGTGACGGCGCCCCTCGTGCAGCTGCGCGTGCAGCTCCTGGACCTTGTGCGGCAGGTGTGACGCCAGCAAGGTTGAAGTTGAAGTTGGTTGGGCGCTGATGGTGGCGCCTCTCACGAGGTTGGCCACGGCCTGGTTGGGAGGGAGCGCATCAGGCGAGGGAGCGCGTGTGTAGCGGGCGTACCCAGGTTAGAGGTGGTACACATGGCAGCAATGAACGTGATGGTCCGTGGCGTGCACTATTATATCACTCGCACCAGAGGACGCGCGACCCTTTCGGAATATGCGAGAAGCTCACATCGTTTGCCACAGTGTGACAGGTCTGCGCTGACCTCTGCTCAACCACTGCATTTTTTGGAGTAGCCGGCATCTCATTGTCCCAGCCTGCGGCGCGTGCAGCAGCACTACCTCCGTTGCTTGCAGCCATTGGAAGTGAGCACTGCTGCACGCGCTCTCCTATCGGGCTCCCAAAAAGCAGCTCAGACTTTCGGCGTGATTGCCCCTTTCACTATCTTGTTGTGCCGCCCAGCTGCCACCGTAGCACACGGGTCCGGAAGTTGATACAACTCATCTTCCTCTTACACACAACCTTGCTGCCTCCTTGCTCTGCTGAGCAGCTGCTGAGCAAGACCTGTGTGGCACTTCCGCATAGCTGCATGGCGTTCGGCAACGGCCTGCTGGTAACGGCGCTACCGCGCACTCGTGCGACTAGCACCTCAGCAACTTGACACATGTGGTCATGGGCCAGGGCTTATGATGTTAAAGGTGTACCATGTACTTCGAAGAACATGTACAAGCTTTCAACGCTAACCATATGCGTGTGTATAGGAATACAATATGGCGAAATTCTACGCCCAACAAAGCGATACACGGCGTGCATGCCGTATATAGGTATACTTACTGAGTAGTAGTACACCGTATTTACGTATTTTTACTTTGAAGCGCGTTATACAGGGTACTGTGGTAATTTTACACACCTTGGCCCACCACTACACATGTGAAAGAAACCAAAAGGGTGACTGAGCCCAGGTACTCCCGTGGCTGTATGAGAAACCAGCAAGGTTGCTATGCCCAATGCTGCCGTGGCTGGTGCGAAAATGCCAGGCCGAAGCCTGTGGGGTGAGCTGCCCACCAGGTCGAAACACCAGACAGGCCGCACACCCACACACGCCGGTCAGTGCAACAGCAGCGAGCAGCACACTGCTGGCACATGGCCGCTGTGGCAATGGCCTGTGGCCTGAGTACGGTTGCAGAGAAAACACATGCATATTTGAAGGTGGTGTACGGCGTACGGCAAAATGGTTGTTACTTTTTTTGTGTGCGCACGTTGCGTGTATGCGCTGTGTTTGGTGCTCGTGAATGATTTGCACAGGCTTTGAGTGAGCTATGGTGCTTGCTCGTAGTGAAACAGGTGTGACATCATACGGAGGTTGGCAACCCTAGCTCTGAGTGAACACACAGCAAGCCCGACAATGCCAAGAAGTCCTGTCGGAAAAAAACCGACTGTCACATCTCTCGCCATCCTTGGCGAGGTCTGCCCTGCCCTGGGTAGTGCATCCTTTGGTATCACTAGCAAGGCGCATACCGTACACACCAGTATGCAGGCCCCCGCCTAATATAAGCCCCCCCCCCTACAAAGAGAAAAGCGAACTGGTTCAGTAGACATGAGGCGGCTGGCTGCGACACCGGGTTACCTCTCTCAATTTGAAATATGTAGTACCATATGTATGGAAGTACTTTTGAAGTACATACTTCTACACTATGCATGTATAGTGGTACCGGTGTAAGACACTACCCCCAAAACCACCCCCAGTGTCAGCGGCGGATGCTGCTCGGCGACACAACCGGGAGTCCTGTACACCGATATATACACAGGTTGGTAGGGTACAAACATCATTTTGAGGTGGCGCCATGAGTCAAGCTTGAATACGTGGCGCGTGCTCCGTGTTGAACTTCCTAGCACAAGTCTGTTTCCTGAGGCAGGGGTGGCTCCGGCCGACCAAGCTCCTGTTCCCTGTTTCCACGCCTTTGCTGCCGGGTATCATGCACTTGGAGCCGTTGGTACACACATGGGCGCCTATCGCCACTCAACACCACCGCAAGTATGACTACTCTGGCGGGGGATCTTGCCTCAGCCATGGGCTTAGCAACCTTCAAGGCTTCTTTCCCTGATCGCCGATCCGGCGTGGTGTTTTGCCCCAGCCACGGCAGTATCTGGGTTCAGCAACACACTAGTTGTTTCTCCAATACCCACAGCTGTCCCTGCGCCGGTGTGAAAGGGGCAAATTGCGCCCGGCCACTCTCACGTAGTTTGAGTGCACCCTGCACACCGCCCACAATGCAGGTGAGACACACCTTGAGCAGGTCCTCCTTGCTGCACGGCTTGAGCACCAGGGTGCATGGCTGGAGGCGCTGCACCACATCCCTCATCTCTAAGGCAATCTCGCCCGTCAGAAACACAATAGGCACGGATGGGCTTTGGGAGCGGATGTGTGCAGCGACCTCCCTGCCCCCCATCTGCTCAGCAGCAGTGCACACAGCAGCAGGAGGGAGACAACCACAGGAGAGATAAGCGCCCTGGAGATGAGCGACCTGGAGCACATACGGCGTACTCCGAAGTGTATATGTCTTGAAATATATCATATGGTACACATGTACTACTATTGTACTGTATGGCCATGGGCGCGGCTGTGTGCGGCCACCTCCTGGCCCCCCCCGCCCCCCATCTGCTCAGCAGCAGCGCACAAAGAGAATCAGGGGTGCGACAAATGTGTTTACTACCTCCATCTCAGCATTCGATTTTTACGGCACAGGCGGTGGTACAATGCACTGGTGCTTGGTTGTATGGGCGACTGACGCCATGCACGCCACATAAGATGGCGTAAACATATACCGGCACTACGTACAGTAGTGCATGCACTTCGGTGATTGCGTGCACTTGTATGTACAGCGCACTGCTTCAGAAACATACCTCTCACTTCTGAACTTTGGTATGGCTGTGCTGCGCTGCTGTAGTTGTATTGCAGGCACTCATAAGAGGAGGCCAACGTTGCTAAGCATGCGTTCACGGGTAAGCCGCAGCTGTACACCAGCAGGCTCCAAAGCGGGACGCCAACCTTGCGGCCGTTTGGGTCGTTCAACCTGAGGCAGTGGCAGGCCATGCTGCTATGCTAATAGACAGACACAAAGAGGTGGCGCGCGCCGCCCCTGCGTGCTGACAATGTGCCTCACTTGGCCTGCACGCTTGTGACTTCATTTTGAAGTTTAGCAAGGGATGGATGGTGCCGGCCACTGTGCACCGCCTGGCAGTCATGGACGCACATGACCACATGCGGGTGGCTGGTGGTGGCCGGCTAACCCTCTTTTGCGCCCGTGCACCCCTAAAGCGAAAGCGCCACACTCCAATATGTGTGTATACATGCACGGAAGTACTTGTATTGAGACTCCACTTGAGGGGCGAGAAACCGCGTGCGCGTGGCGTGCGCGTGACTGCAAAGAGCGTGATTGAGGGCATGCAGCTGTCTCGAGCTGCTCTAAAACAAGTGGGCAACGCTCATAAGCAGCACCATGTGCTCTCAGGTAGGCCTACTAGTATGCTGCAACAACAGCAGTGCGTGTGGACATGCGCAGTGAATCCGTTCGTTGTGCAGGCGCTGCGATCCAGGACAAACCTTGGGCATGTGCACGTCCAGTATCACCGCCGTGTACGGCTCCCCCTGCAGGCACTGGGAACATGCGTCGTGATGGCAGGCAGGCATGGCAGGAGCAACAATCATTGCGTCAGCACACAGAAACATATCAATTTATTCACCCCTTGCATGGGTCCGCCCAGGGTGACGGCCCCTACCGGTGGGGAGACCTTTAGTTTATCGCTTGTAGATTGAGTTTCCTTATAGCTCATGGCAGTGCATGCTTCGCTTTGTGGGGGTGCACCCCAAGTAGCCGATAGACACACACGTCGACAGGGGAAAGTCGGCAGGGCACAGCACAGGCTTGCTGCCATCCACATGGTATAATGGCGTGGGGTGTGTAAAAACGGCGACCACCGGCATGTGCTTGACGCCATTGGCTGGCACGGCAGGCAGGCACAGCAGGCACCAGCCCACAAGGCAGCATGCCTCCAGGACGCACTCCTGGCTGCATGCGTCTTTGCTCACAGTGACTGAGGCCCACGGTGTGTGGCGTTCAACCAACCGGGCGGAGGGCAGGCTGGTGCGTGATCTTGCCAGCGGCTTGACCTGCAAGCGACACCTCATTCAGCTGAAGCCCTGCCAGAATGGAAGCCCCATGTGTTCTGCGAGACTCGATCGCACTATCAGGCGGGCTAGGCACGCACTTGGTGCGCACTCTGGTGGCACCCCAGTGACTAAAACTGCCGAGCAGCAGCTGCACTAGCGGAAGTGAGAGCACCCAGCAGCAGCACCCGCAGCGTTGAGTGGGTGGCAGAAGCGTGACTGCTTCAGGTCACCTGACTATATGTGCAGCTGCTAAAGTACTTTTCGATGTATGTTAGTGCATACTGACCTCATCAAACGCCTCGACGGCTGCCACACCGTCGGTGACGAGCTTGAGGTAGGCGCACTCCTTCTCCAGCATGTGCCGCAGCAGCTGTATGATTTTCAGTGCCAAGGGAGGTAAAAAGGGTTGGAGAGTGCAGAACATGAGCTGCGGAGGCGGACTAGGGTGGCTTGTGCGGGCGCACATGGCTGCAAGGCATGCGTGCGCTAGGCGGCTGTGAGTGGTGCACGTGACGACGCATTGCCCGTGGCGGTGGGCAGGTCAGATTGTGGGGATGCGGCGCCCAAAGTTGGACTTTGGGGTGTTTCACTACCACGTGTACTACCCCAAACAATTACATGCTTCGTGTGTGGGTTCATGTATGGTGTACATACAACCGCACGTATGCTGTGGGGGCAAACCCTAGGTGACCGCGCAGTTCTGTAAGTGGTGCACATGACGCGATGCCCTAGGGCAAAATCCGCCGACCCCAGCACTTTATGGCTCGCTCTGCTCGTTACGGCCACGGCCCTGCACCAGCCTCCTCTCGCTGGCGGTTCTCCCCGGCAGGCCCCCTCCCTGCCGGGCGCCTCATCACTCTCAGCACACTTGTGCACGCTTGCCTTGAGGTTGATTTTGTTATCCTCCGCGGCCAGCAGCCGCCAGTGCGCAATGGCAGCAAAGCCATCATCTCTGCTGCGCCTAGCGCCACAGTTGAGCCCGTCACCCCCACCCCCCCCCATGGCAGCAGCCGCTGCCCCTGCATCGCAGTCCAGCGGCTGAGGCGGCAGCGCCAGGTCTTCTGGCCTTAGCGGTTGCTTGAACAGCATGATAGTGCCGTGGGGCGCGTTGTCGTGGAATGAAATCGTGCCCCCTAGGCTGTCGGCCAAACTCCTGGAGGCAGGGGTGCGGCGCGGCAGCGTGTGTGGTATGCGGGAGCGGCAATGCACCGTCGAAGCGGTGAGATACAGCATTGGGTCAACACATACTCGAGGTACTACTATAGTATCGGAGTCTGTAGTCAAGTTGAGGCGGGCAGGCACATAGTGGGAGCGGCATGCATAGACAAGGTGGTGAGATGTAGGATTGCACCACCACGTACACGTGAAGAAAACCATGTATGCCGCATGTACACACCAGCATGGCTCGTTTATGTGTGAACATGTGCTGGCTAGGATGGACTTCCAAAACACATGCTGCCGCATACACATACACCTCCTGGCGCCACCGACAAGTAAGCCTTTGCTGTTGTGTTACTCAGAAGCATCCCTAGCCCTTAAGGGTACTCACCGGCGCGTGTAGGGTGTGGGCCACTGGTTCTGACCAAGTGGATAGATCACCACACAGGCTTTGGCCTGGCTTTCTGCCCCAGCCACGGGAGTACCTGGGCTCAGTCACCTTTTTGGTTTCTTTCACATACAGTTCCACCAAAATTGAGTTGGTCCACTAGCTGTGTATGTGGCATGTTCGGGAGATACTTTGCCAATCCACTCTTCTGGTCACGTGTATGATAACTTGTTGTGCATGTTCTCACAGGCGCTGTGGGAAAGAGACAGGGGAGCCTCCATGATGTGCACCTATGAGTTTTAACTCTGGGATGAACTACGCCAGGCGGATACATGTGTTTATGCATGAAAACGTGCGCCTTGGAATCGAGCAGCTTGAGGTTGAGGTGCTGCTCTGCGGGCACACCTGTGCACAGCACATCCTGCGTCCGCAATCAACAACTTGAAGTTGTACTCTGAGACTGAATTTCGACTCCAAAACCACACCGAAAAACAACTTCAAATTTTGATTTGAAGTTGTACTTGACTGAGTTTGAGCTGACTTGCCCTGAGTTTGAACTTCAGCTTACACTGTGGCCGTGTGTGAAGTACACTGGCGACAGAAGCTGTCGGGATGTGCTCCAGCGCAGCATATCGGAACTGGTCATTGAGGACTGGCCCTCCACCACCCCGGCGGCGGCACCTGGCACTGTGCCCGCCGTCGACGCGTACAAGCATCTGCTGCTGAGCGCGCCCTACCCGCGCGACAATTTATACCGGTGCGCACACGCCCTCATGTCTCTATGACTATTATACAAGCTTTGGCTTTGCAACTCAGTTGCACATGGTGAGCCCGAGCCCGCTGCCGCACACGTACTCCTCGTTGGTCATGGCGAGGCCATCATCCAGTAGCAATAACAAAAACCATACTTCCGCTTGAACACTTGACATTTAACTTCAGCACTTGAGGTTGCACTTGAAGTTTTCTCACTTGCAAATGGTGAGCCCGAGCCCGCTGCCGCAGATGTACTCCTCGTTTGTCGTGGTGAGGCCAATGGCCTTGAACAGCAGGTCCCTGAACTGCTCGGGTATGCCCCCGCCGGTGTCCGTCACCAGCAACCGCATCTCGCGCATCTCATGGTCTATCACCACCTGCAACAGTCGCACAAGCGCAGCAGACTTTGCAGCTGTCACACGTCTCAGTGCCCTAGCTTTCTGCCTGCTCTGGCATTTGTCTGGGCACTTCCACAACTCAAGTTGCAGTCCTCAACTTCCACTTAAAGTCTGTCACCAGCATGCACCTGTCACCAGCATGTGCAATTCGCGTTGCTCGTGGTCTATTGCCACCTGTGACAGTGGCGCGGGCACAGCAGATAGCAAACGTGTCACAGGTCTGAGTGCCTTGCTGTCCGCCCGCTCTGGGCAGCGCGTTTTAAAGCTGCAAGTGCAAGTTTTTCTTGTCCCTGAAGTGTCAAGTTCTTGTCAGCAGCATGTGCATCTCGCGCCGCTCAGGGTCTGTTGACACCTGCCACAGGGGTGCGAGCACAGCAGAGACTGGGGCCACCCGCCCAGGAGTGCGTTAGCACCAGCCATGGCCCGTGTAACCATGCACAGTGCCTAGTGGCGCTGCACTGCCTGTGGCAGCCTTCCGCTGTACGCCGCCGTGATTGTCTCAGCGGCCACGGTTCGCAGTGCTACAGCCCGAACAAGGGCGACAGCCTGCGTTTTATTCACATCAGGACTACTTGGGTGGCAAAGACGCGTCATGCAAGCATGCAACTGCTGATTCTTGGTGCCTTACCTCCACAGTTACGCTCCCCACATCCGTGAACTTGATAGCATTGCTGCAGTGCGATGTTGCGGACGGGCAGGCAGTCAAGCGTGCACCTTGTTAGCAGTGCTGCTCCATAGACCCCCTCGTTGTCCAGCAGGCACAGCAGTCGCCACTATTGGGTGGGGCACACAACATGAGCAAACATGTACATGCTGCGGCACATAGCAGTGACGCAGGTGTGTAAGGTGATCTGGAGTGCTTGCAGGAGCGCTTGTAAGATGGGAGGTGCAGTGGCAGTGCACACCCCAGGTGGTGGCCCTGCATGCCAGCACTTGAGCTAAGCACCTGTGCGCTGGAGCCCACTTTTATCGAACTCCGCTGAGGGCACGCAAAGCCCTGTGCACATGGTGCAGACACATGTCAGTTTCGGAGGCACCGCACCACTGGCACCAACTTGGAGTGCGCATGACCTCACGTGTCTATGACCAACAAAGAGACTTTCAGGTTTGAGCCAGTGTACCTGTCGAAGGTTGCTGAGCATGCGCTGGATGCTCTGCAAAGTAAGGAAGTCATGTATGCGACATCACTTCAGCTATGGGGCACTTCAACTTCAACTTCAATTTGAAGTTCAGTACCTGACGAGGTTGATGAGCATGCGCTTGATGCTCTGCTGGTTGGTGTGCACCAGGTGCTGGGTACCCGTGCGATGCTCCAGCCTCAGCATCTGGCACATGCAAACACATAGCGTATCATGTTCAGTGCGCGCTGCAAGTGCCTTGCCCTTTGTTTGGCAGCCGCACAGTGTGCCACATGGCACCTGACAGTGTTGCCCTGGCGCAGCCATTACCAGAAACGCATGCACTGCATGCCAATGGCATTGCCAAGCATGCCAGCATTGCGGTTGACACGCAACACACTAGGCTAGTAGCCGCGTGCGTGCCCACAGCTAAGCCAACCCACCCCTTTGGGTGTCAAGCATGCCAGCACACTAGTCGACACAGAGCACACATGTGTGGTCCTGTACTTAGTCTAGCCGCACACAGGCACTCAGTTCAGTCAGATCAGCCCCTCTGCACGCCATGCATGTCAGGTTGACACACAGCACACACAAGCGGTGGCTAGGGGCACCCAGCAAGCTGATTGTGCCTGTGTACTAGCCGCACACAGGCACTCAGTTATGTCAGATCAGCCCCTCTGCACGCCATGCATGCCAGGTTGACAGACAGCACACACAAGCGGTGTCTAGGGGCACCCAGCAAGCCGATTTAGCCTTTTTGCAAGACGCATCAGTGACGGCAAGCATCTGACGTCACAACTCTGATTGGTTGTGTAACACCTGCCTTGGCGTTTGCTGAGCTGGTGAACATGCGCATGACACTCAGCACCACACAGTGAACGTCGACCACGTCCAGGGGGCAGTCCAGGTCGGCCGGCGGCGCCGTGACCAGCACCTCATAGTCTGTGTGACCCGTGTGCGGCCGCAGAAGGAGGTAAATTGCAGCAGTAACAGCAGCAGCAGCAGCAGCAGCAGTAACAGCAGCAGCAAAAGCGCAGCAGGGACAGCAGCAGCGCTCGCTCAGCGGCAGAAGCAGCACCAGCAGAATTGCAGGAGCAGCACCACACCGGCAGCAGTAGTAGCAACGCACTTTTATAATTTGAGGTTGCATTTGAGTTCAGGGACACACAGTCATGTGTGCACCGTCGAAGTTAGGCTGCACACGGCACTGCTCAGCTGCAGGTTGCCAGCACACAAGCAGGAGCGCCAGTTGTTCACGCTCAGTGCTCATCTGGTGCATTCTGGCACGCGCCACAGTGCAGCAGCTGCGGGCACAGCTGCAGTCCGCATGACACCCCCTCGTATGGGAGGTGTGGACGGCAGGAGTCCATGGAACAGTCTGAAGCTCGTGCCCAGAATGACTTCGCTTGTGCCGCGCATGCAGTGCGATAGACCAAGTGGCAGCAGGCAGTGGTGCTGCAGTATTGCACCCCCCAAAGTGCGGTGCTTGCGCATGCAACCTGCAGCTGCAAACTGAGCCGCAGGCACTTACAGCGCTCCCGCGCTTATACTACAGTGTGCGTGACTCTAGTGTGGTATGCGGGTTGCTGTGAGGTCTAGCAGCCTGTCAGTGACGACATTATTGCTACTCCAAGTACTGATGATGACATACAATGATCTAGTACTGGTAGTGCTTGATTTGGTGCGGGTTTCATATAACTGCACGGCGCAAGCAGACTCTCACCACACAACGCACTAAATCGCCAGTGCACTGCATTTCTGTGGACAACAACGTTCAGCAGGCAGTTGCCAATACGTCATACTTCAGTAGCAGTCTACTTCGTAGTGCTAAACAGTAGTACACTGTACTATGCAATACTTGAAGTACATGGTACTAGTACCATAGCTTGAAGCATGGTACCCGTCGTACAATAACGAAATACTTGCTGACATGTAGACGTGTACTTCAAGTTGAAGTAATGGAAGGTGCTGGCATACTGTGTAGCACCACACGATATCTTATGGACACCTCTAGTGGCTCTTTCACACATACAATGTAACATTGTCACCGACTCACAGGGTGTTTCCCAATGCTCCTGCCGGCACAGAAACCCTTGTTATCGTTTGTCGATGCACTATATATTGTGGAAGCATACCCTGAGTGGGTGCTCGCAACCCGTAACTCACCTAGTACATCGTTAATGACCTGTGACAAGCATGTCATAGGGAAGGGACAGGGTCAACAGTGTTGCAAGGCAGCAGCAAACACGTGAGGAACGTGCAGTCTGCACCATGCTACACATGCAGGTGCTGTGTGCAACCTGCCAGTGACAGCGGCAGGGGCTGCTTGCATCACCACAACTGCAAATTCTGGACAAACATGAGCATGTGCGATTCAACATCATCATTCCTAGCGACATGCGCCTGTGATTTCAAGAGCTGCGCGGTCAACGTTTGCCCGTGTGTGCTGCATTTCTTAGGCACCACAGAGCATAGGAAATTGTTGTATCGACAACACAAGGACTGTGTGCACATGGGTACATGAGTGATCCGCAAGTGATACCCGAGCGCGGGCCTGGGCAGATTGTTCCGAGGTCGCAGGAACCCGCACACCAGCTGATGTAGCCTATCCTACCTGCCACACAGGAGCACCACCGCCGGACTCACGCCAGTACCTCGAGATCACTATCGCCGAACACCAGACAACATGTGCCACAACATACTTCTGAAGTACAGACTTCGTGAAAGAAACCAAAAAAGCTGCTGAGCCCAGATACTGCCGTGGCTGGGGCAAAATGCCAGGCCGAAGTCTGTGGGGTGATTTGTATGCTTCGTAAAAAGTATGTATACATTGAAAGATGTACTACAAAATATATGATACACTTCGAAGTATACCGGTACTACTTCCAGTATGTAGGTAGCACAAGGGACACGCCCAGCTGTGCCCTTACGACGTCGCGCACTGAAACCTTTTGTAAGCTGTGCCTCGCCGGATGCATTATCCAACCCGTTCTTTCATTTCCTTTATTGTGCGGAAGAGGGAGTTGAAGTTGGCCATTTTTGATCCCCTGCCACCTGAACTTAGTCCGAAGAGGGACAGGGAGGGGAGAGCTCTCGAATAGGCAATGCATACATAACCTGTAGACAAGACTCAGCACAAGCTGGTGCGTGGGGCACTGTGTGCAAACCAAGGGGATGGCTGGTCTGAATTGCTAGCTCGCAAGACGCTGCGCTGGCAGCACTTCTGACGACTTCTGATGCCAGCCCGCTACGCCGTCACAGTAACACAAGTGACACACATGGAGGTGAACCCGCGCGCAGGCAACTTCCACTCACCATGAGCTGGTGCATGGCGCACTCCAGTATGTCATCCAGGTTCGTCTGCATGCCGTCCACACACGCCAGCAGCCGTTGCGCGGCTGCCTCCTTGCCCCACTCCTCCCCCCCCTCCTGACCACCTTGGCTCCGTCCTGCCAATCCCGTAACCATGGCGATCATTGACTCTGTGTTTGACAGGATGCCCTGCAAGGAGCAGAGTGCAGGGGGCCTCAGTGGCGCGCGAGAGTCCGCATGAGCAGCAGCCGGTGGCTCCGCAGCCACCATCCACGATATTGCGCCACCGATTGCCGAATCACACCAGTTGGCGACGCGTCGACTTAAGCTTCGACCTGTGACACGTCCAAACCAGGCAGCGGTGGTTGTATCGAAGTACCCCAACTCTCCACAAGTAGCACATACCTGTTGGATGTGTGCAGGCTGCTTGTGCTATAGTATCCGCCTAGCGCCAACACACAAGGCATGGCAGCTGTCACTGCACCGCGCGCCATCGGGTCCACTCCTCACTGGTGGCACATGCCAAGACCAGAAGCCGCACCTGGAGTGGGTTCCTGCAGCAGCGCGGCAAAGGCACATGAAGCAACACAAAAAACGATTAGAACGGCAGCAGAGGGCGGGAGCAGGGCAGGTGACATGGTTGACAGTGCGGTTCGGACCAGAGAACCTGTGACATGGCCCGCGTGTACTTGACAAGGTCACAGAAACCATGTTACATGGGCTGTGACACCAGCGCACAAAGTTCTCTCAACAACCTAGGAGCAACAACTGCTGCTGGCAGCCTGAGCCACCAAGCTACGGCTCGACCTGGTCAGGACAGATCACCCGCCATCCATCCAGGGCCGCGCGCCCCCCCCCCACCCCGCTATGCCAGCACCCGCCACTCAGACCCCCTGGCACCACCGTATGTGACAGTAGTACACTTCCTGACATACTTAGTATTGCAAGTACTCCGAGTAAGCACCTGTACGGCGTCCCAAAACGCCCCTCGTGTTCCTCTAGGGCTCCCAGACAACCTGGAGCTCCCATGGGCCATGAATGTGGCTTTTGCCAAGCAGGGTGTCATTATTAGCACCTGAGAAAACCAGCAGAAACCCGCGTCAAACGGCTTCCAATCGATGCTATGGCACCATAGGCAGCTGTTGTCATGGTGGCTACGACCAAGGCATCAACACCTTGTCAGCTGAACGGCAGGAAGTACATGTACTCTTATTAAACTCCGCTTAGGGCGCGGAAAGCCCTTTGCACACGGTGCGTGTGACCAGGAAATCAG
>JAULBY010037612.1:0-14167 GCA_032358315.1 Ophiocytium majus | reverse complement strand
AGGGTGTGGGCCACTGGTTCTGACCAAGTGGATAGATCACCACACAGGCTTCGGCCTGGCTTTCTGCCCCAGCCACTGGAGTACCTGGGCTCAGTCACCTTTTTGGTTTCTTTCACACAGGCGGTGTGTTGTGCTATACTAGTACTACTGTAGTATGCAATACTAGGAGTGTGGGTTTGCACTGTCGCATGTGGTACTCCTCTTTATCACCGACGACGCCCCCGTCTCCTTCACAGGCGCTCTACATGGGCATGGTCAGAGCGCGGGCCACTTGCTGTGCCATCTGGCGCCTAAACAGTGTCAGTAATTACATTGTAGGGGTGCAATCCCCACAGCATTAGCTCACTTTTTTTTCTGTAACAGGTTGGTGCCAAGGTGACCTGCTGGCTATATGTGCGCCCACCAGTGCAAGGCCGCGGCAAGCTTCATTTGCTCCAGGCATGCACTTTTTCTTTGCGAAGGGCAGGAAGCACCCTTGGGCTTGGGCCTGGCCACTTGGCCCTAGCCGTGCGCTTCGGTATGAACAAAGTGAACGAAACCTAAAAGGTTGCCTAGCCCAGGGAATGCCCTGGCTTGGCTGTGGCACACTGCCAGGTCGAAATCCGTGGGTAGTGGTACGCGATATGCCTACATGTACATATGACCCTCTTGGTTCAGTTTACTCATGGTATGTACGCCAAGTATATGGGCATAAGTTTTTGGCGTGTACTACTACGAGGCGTAACGCAACGCGTGTGGTCACATGTCAGCAACGCCGCCTTGTGCCATCCGCTAGTGCTCACCATGGAGCTGCACCCGCCAACCAACGCCCGCCGCCCTGCACCACGGCGAGGCAAAACGCATCCAAGTGTGCGTTTTTTTTTACCAGACTTTCTGTACTCTTGCTCCACTGCTGCTGCTGCTGTGGCTGCTGCCACCGCTGCCGCTGCCGCCGCTGCTGCGGCTGTTGCTGCTGTTGCTGCCGTCGCCACCGCTGCTGCCGCCGCCACTGCTGCTGTTGCTGCTGATGCCGCTGCTGCTGCTGCCGCTGCTGAGCACAGTTTGCAGTGATTCTGGGCGCCATGGGCGTGGGGCAGGTCAACGCGGACATGAATGCGCTCAAGGCGGGCCAGCAGGTACAACGCGTTATATGTATATGCATACATGCGCCACGGTATATACTTCCAGAAGTATATATTTACTTCCAGAAGTGTACATGTATATGAAGGCGTGCAGCTACTTGCATGTAACTGCTACGGTACCGTAGTACTTTTATCAAGCTCCACTTAGGGCGCGGAAAGCCCTTTGCACACGGTGCGAGAAAATCAGACAGGTAGCGAAAAAGCTGGCAATGCTCAGTACTCCGAGGGAAGCCTGGCATGTTGCCAGAGCACTACTCGAACGGATTACAGCCCCATGTCTTAGTACACTATGCAAGACGGTCACTCGCACAAAGCACCACAACAGGAGCTGAGTACCAGATCTAGAGGCATGAGGAGAGCCCCAGTTGACGGGCCGGCCGGCCACAGGATGTACTTCAAATATGTATATCGCCATCTGGAGTCCCTACCTCAGTAGTACATTCTTGCTGGGCCATGTACTTTATTGAGCTTCGCTTAGGGCGCGGAATTCCCTGTGCACATAATGTCATATGAGAACTCAATCTAGGAGCGATAAACTCTAGGTCTCCCCACCGGTAGGGGCCGTCACCCTGGGCGGACCCATGCAAGGGGACAAACAAAACAAAGACGGCGCCTACACAGGCAGCAAATCTTGCACCTACCGAAGCGCGGATTCCATCATAGAGTGTGACGCGTTCGAGGGGGGTGCAGCGCAGTTGGCACGTATATATAGCGCGGGCATGAGTGGAAAAAGCATGACACGCTGTCCCCTGTTGCTGCGCGCTATAGCCAGGAAGGTGGCAATGCAGTGCGCTGTGCAATCCAATGTAATGCCGGCATGTTGCCGCACGTGACACTCTCATAGGCACATGTACAGATGTCAGCAGCGAGACGTCAGCACAGCATGCAAGGGGGTCACTCAGTACCAAGCGCTGACAACAGAGCACAGCCGCTGCTACTGTACCTCCAGCAATGCAATGCACACAGTGTCCCCCCGTGCGCACCGCTGCTGTTACCGAAGCGTGTGTCCTTTTATTGAAATCATGTTTGTGTGCTCATGATTGCTTGTGCTGCCCCCGCCCCCCCCCCCCCCCCCCCCCCCACCCCCCCCCCCCCCCCCCCCCCTGCTGCTGCACGGCTTGCTGCATGCTGCCTCATATTATGAGGGCAGACCAGAGCGCGCTGCCATGCCGCATCTAATATTATGTGTGTCGTCTCCCCAACAACTTTGAAAGCTACCGGTAGAACCAAACGCACAGGAGAAATGACTCGGTGTCTGCAGCGCCTGCAATGAATGCAGTCACCACCCCGCCTGTTGCCATCGCCTCACGCCGCCGCTGCTGGTGGCTAAACCGCAGCACCGGTGGCTCCCATCCCAACACCACCGGGACGACAACTGCACCACACAGCGTGCTGCACCCACCCAGGTGGTGCAGCACACAGGGTGCCACCTGCCCAACGGACGCTCCCACCTTCTGCTGAGTACAACCACCGCTGCTACTCAGCACACAAAGTCGATATCCGCCCTCCAACTGCTGAGCACAACCACTGCTGCTGCTCAGCACACAAGTGCGCACATGCCATTCTGCTCAGCACATGCCCCCCCCCCCAAAGTGCTGAGCACAACCACCGCTGCCACTCAGCACACGCACACGCACCACACCACACCGCCCTCCGCTGCCGCCGCTGCTGCTGAGCTCCCGCCCCACCACCACCGCACACAACACACGCACGCGCACCACCTCGGCTGACTGCCGTTGCCGCCGCTGCGGTGCCACCTCCGCTCGGCTGGGGATGCCATGTAAAACAACTTCAATTTGTCGAAGTGAACAACTTCAAGTTTTGTTGAAGTTGAAGATGAACCATCACCGCGCCTTGAAGTGGGGAGACGCGGAGGGAGCGGGGGCGGCCGCTGCGGTAGCAACTTCAAGTTGAAGTATTGAAGTTCGCTCATCTGCGCGCCGAAGAAGAAGCTGAGCTCGTCCCGCGCGAGTGTGCCGTAGCGGTACGCGGAGCAGCCGGGCAGCAACTTCAACTCCAACTTCAATTTGAAGTTTACTCGTCGGCGCCTGCGTCGAAGCTGAGCTTGTCGACGAGGATGCCGTTGTAGACGCGGAAGGAGCTTGCCACCTCCTGCAGCTGGGGCTGCAGCTTCTTGAGGCGCGCGGCGGTGGTCACGGCCATGACCGACTGCACGCCCTTGCCCACCTGCGTTGATTTCACAGAGTGCAAGGGAAACACATGCTTCGGTCACGGATGTGTACTAGTCTGCACAGTACTTCAGAAGTGTGTATGTAAACCACATGATACAAAGTGTGGAGTACATGTAAACCGCATGATACAAAGTGCGGAACCGCATGATACAAAGTGCGGAACGCGTTTGTCTAGCTGTGCTACAGTACATGAGAGCTGGGGCTGCAGGGGGGCAGGCAGGCGGCAGTGGTCACAGCCATGACTGACTGAACCCCCTTGCCCGCCAGTAGACAGGCCCACCAAAGAAAGAAAACACCCTCAATAATAAATCAGCAGTCGTACATGTAAACTTTGAAGTACGATGTGCTTCAGACGTAGTATATGTACTCGAAGTATGCTTCGAGGCACCATCCAGTGCCGAAGTAGTTGCCCTGCGGCAGTTATTATGCTGAGCCCAAAACAACGGTGGGGAAGTGCGTTACTTTCGCAGGAGCCTGGAGGGGGGGGGGGGGGCAGTAATTTGGGTATTGCCCCGGCATGACCTCGGTGGGGTACCACCACCTAAGCAAACATGGTCCGCACGTGCAGAGGGGCCGCACCGCACTCCCAAAAATTAACACCGCACAGTTGAACTTTTTTTCCTCGTTTTTCCGCCGACTTGAAGATGGTGCAAAGCACACGCCACACACCAGAAGGGCTTGGTGGGGGGAGGGAGGCCGAAGGCGTTGGACGACGCGCGTACCGAAGCCACAGCTGAACAGCCAGGCCAGCACGCCGTCTTCAATTTGTTCTGCACAGACCCTTGCCCAGCAAGCAGCCGCACCAGTGGCGCACTCTTTGCCAGCAACCCCGCCAAACCAGCGGCAACAGCAACAGGGGAGCTGACAGCGATGTGGAGGTGGTGGGGGCCAGGCAGTGGCAGCTGCAGAGAGTCGGAAGGGGAGCCAGTTGTGCATGCAGGTGCTGCCGGCGTGAAGGCAGCACTGCGGGCGCGGAGGGGGCTGATGCGTCCCAACGGCAAGCGGTATGCACACGAGCAGCAGAGAAAAGCGGTGGCGTTGTGCGACGCTTGCGCTGGGGCTACCTTACTGCCCGTGCTACACCTGCCAGCACTGATTGCATGCTCTTTTCTACTGTGGCTAGGCACTGGCACAGTGACTGGCCAGCTGGGTGTGCACATCAGAGCGACAACTTCAAACCATGTGTCTAAAGGTGCCGCTGACAACACTCGCAAGCAATTAAAGAGGGGGGTACATGACTTTTGCACGGCCGAAGGGGGGTAATTACTTTTGGAGGCCAAAAAAAAACTGTCCAAATTACTGCCACGGGGCAACTACTTCGGCACTAGACGGTAGATTATTTCAGGTGTGAATGCCTACTGTGCTGGTGTCTGCCACATGCAATGGCAGTGTGTACTTGTTACCGCAGTGCTGCACCTGCAGTGTCAAAACTTTCATGCATGCTCGTGCGTACCAGCTATGCCACTTGAGCATAAACTATGCACAAGCTCCGCCTGCACAAGCTGAAGTTGGTCCTATGACGTTGGTCACATAACACGGACAAGTTGAAGTTGAAACATCGTGCTAAAGTATTAATACCAAATGAGGGCATGAATGTGCGTACTGCCTATGCTGTACACAAAAATATTGTGCAGTTACGTGCGCTCCGGCTATGCTGTTTCAAGTGCACGCCGAGGTCAACACATGGGCAAGCTCAGGCTCAGATACTACTTCGTACCGTGGTATAATGTACACGTGGTGTATGAGCATCATGTATTTTAATTACATGTACTTCCAGCGCGAGTACAGGAAACATGCCCTGACGTACCGCGTTATCGGACATCATGCCTGCATTCCTGCTCCTGCCCGCTTCCAATTTTTAATTCATACTTTTACAAATGTACGGTACAGTGCACTCTTGAATTTGGTGTGTGCTGTGGTTCCGTGCAGCATGCGCTGGCGTGCGGGATCAGAGACCTGTCACAGGCCTGCGTAAACAGTGTACCGGTACTCTTAAAAGTACTCTTATCAATCTCCGCGTAGGGCGCGGAAAGCCATTTGCACACGGTGCGTGTGACCAGAACAATGTCAGACAGGTGGCGAAAAGAAGTCGTTAAAAGTAAAAAGCAGTCTGTGAGACAAAGACACTACCCTGGCGGACGGCCAGCTCTGGCAGGACAAGCTTTAGCCTGCCGGCCGCCGAGGCCTGCCTGCCTGCGGCATTCTTGTTGTTGACTGTGAAAGAAACCTAAAAGGCTGCTAAACCCAGATACTGCCGTGGCTGGGGCAAAATGCCAGGCCAAAGCATGTGGGCTGGTTTGTCCACCTGGTGAAAAGCACCAGACAGCCCCCGCACCTACACGCTCCGGTCAGTGTCCTTGAGGGCTAGGGATGATTCAGAGTGTGTGTGCTGAGCATCTGAGTATGCGTACGGGGACGGGCATGGCCATATTGACATGCTCAATCTGGGCCCTGGCTCCTTGCTCAAAGCGAAACAGCACGCTGAGGTACTGTCGCACATCATGTAATAGTACTGTATACCTCATACTTCTGAATTACCGGTATATATACATGTGTAATATGTCATCGTATATACTTGGAGAAGTACTAGTAGTATGTGTGAAGTATGAAGCATATATACTCCTGAAGTATACTTCGAAGTATACTTCAGTACATGCCCAGGCTCACCGCAACATCGAAGATCATGCCGGCGCTGATGGGAAAGCTGCCTGCGTCCCTGCTCCTGAGCGTGAGCACTGCGGTGCTGCCCAGGGCGTTGAGGTGCGTCGCGGCGTCGCCCAGGCCATCAATGGGGCCAAACCTGCAAGAATTTCATGAATTTCATGAATTTCAATCATCAATCACCAATTTCATTGTTGCATTCATCATCATTTTTTTTCTCTATTCACTCATTTCCAGGGCATTCAGGTGCGTGACAGCGTCGCCCAGGCCGTCAATGAGGCCAAACCTGCATGCATTTCATGAATTTGCTCATCCATTTCATCCATCTCTATTCTACACAGTAGCGAATATTCTTTTCAACTTATAAATGCTTCCAGAAAAGGTATGGTGCCTTCACTCACTGGTAGAAAATGACAATGTCACGCACGGCGATGAGGAGAGTGTTTCCACCAAAGCTTTGAAGTACTTTCAGGTACAGCGCTCTCATATGATAGAAAATTACAACATCGTCGATGAGCTTTGCTCGGAATACCTCAATGATTTTACTGGAGTTTTGAACGACTTTCATGTGGTATGATGCCTCCGCTGGTAGAAAATGACAATGTCGTCCACGTCGGATTTATCATGACTCCAATATCATATTATTTACCACTGAAGTAGAATATAAGCGGAATATTTTAATACTTCAAGTACTCATGTCAATGTCGTCCACATCAGCGAGCGGGATATTTTATTTATGGTACTGGAGTTTTGAAGTAGTCTCATGTGATACGATGCCTTCACTCACTGGAAGAAAATGACAATGTCGTTCACGTCCACGAGGGGGTTACTGCTACTGAGGTTTCCAGTACTTTCATGTGATATGATTAAATTACGTACTTGTTCGAATATTTCTTACCATGATGCCACTCACTGGTGGCACATGACATGCGGTATATCGCCCACATCAATGAGCGGGAGTGCTGCTACTAGAATTTTCCTTGAATACTTGCATGTGGTGGTAGAATGCCACTCACTGGTAGAAAATGACAATGTCGTCTACGCCCATGGATGGGTTATTGCTACTGAAGTTTGTATATATACAATGCTTCTGAAAGTGCGAAATACTTTCATGGGGTCCGATGGCACTCACTGGTAGTGGATGACCTTGTCGTCCACGTCCATGAGCGGGTTATTGCTACTCAAGGTTATACATACTTCGAAGTATGTACATACTACGTAGTATATGAGAATATTGCTACTATTGAAACTGTTAAGCACTTTCATGTGGTATGATGGCACTCACTGGCAAAATATGACGATGTCGTCCACGTCCATGAACGGGTTATTGCTGCTGAAGTTTGTATATACCTAGTCTAAATATGTGTATATATATATCGGAATATTGCTACTAAAACTTTAAGAACTTTCATGTGGCATCATTGCACTCACTGATAGAAGATGACAATGTCGTCCACGTCCATGAACGGCGGTAGCGGCTGCGCCGGCGGCTGAGTGAACATAGCCGCAGACAGCTCATCTGGGTAGCACACGCGGCAGTGGACGCAGCACCATTATTGTTTTTGAATACTACTAGTAGTAGTATGAATATCGAAGAACAATAATGAAGATATTCAGAAGCAAGCACTCATAGGGCCTATTGTTGCCAGGCCGTTAGTAATGCATTGTGGGTGCTCTTAGGTGCTTTCATACTCCGGCAATGCCTGCCACATACAAGCATGCTTGGTAGCGGCTGCGACGGCGGTCGCCTGAACATGCCCGCACACAACTCGCCTGAGTACCACACGTAGCCGCTGCAGGACATTTTTCGCAAATGTTATCATAATGATTAGTGATGGGTCACGGCGTATAACGTATTTTATACGTAATACAAAATACGGCGTATTTGTATACTTGAAGTATATTTCTACGCCCGGAAACGCGATATACAGCGTCTTTGAATTCCTGTATAAATACATTCATCCACATACGTTATACGCCGTAGTAGTATTTACATACCATATATGGCGAATGAAAAGTTTATACGCTGTGACCCTTCAATAATAAGGATAGACTACATATGATACACGCACACATAAGGTATACTGATTATACCAGGTAAATGCACTCCGACCAGCGGCATTTCTACCACCATCGCCCACCACCATAGCGCAGGCTGCTCCCACCGCCGCTTGTGCCCTCTCCAAGCGCATACTCATACTTCAGAGGCATACATATAATATTATCCTACCACATGAATTTGATACTGCCACCATAGCGCAGGTCCTGCTCCCACCGCTGCTTGGCCCCCTCCAAGTAGATATTCCATACCTTCTGAAGTATAATAATTGGAGGTACATCCTACCACATGAAGTTCTTACTAACATGACTGAATTATAGTTTACAGCAATTACTTAATTTACTGCGTAGTACTACGTAGTACGAGTATATAGCAACGGTACTACCAGGCGCCCAAGAGGCTGACCTGATGGCAAAAAAACACATCAACCACATCCACCACCACCACCCGTGATAAGAGTTGTCCCTCTCTATGTATATATCGTTACACATCGAATTGATGCCATAATTCAACTGCTGTTATAATCAGTATGCGGTAAATTAGAACCGGCAGTACTACCAAGCGTTCAAGAGCACCCGAGAGGCTCAGCTGATGGCACGCCCACCACGTCAACCACATATCCCACTACTACCCGCTCCCACCGCCGCTTTGCCCTCTCCATGTAGATGCCATACCACATAGAAACAAAACTTTTTGTATTACTATAATATACTTCAAAAGTATCTTTTGTACGCTGTAACACCGGCGGTATTACCAAGCTTTCGAGAGCACCTCACCCGAAGGCACCCCGACCACATCAAGCACGTCCCCCACAACCACCCGCTCCCATCGCCGCTTTGCCCGCTCCATGTACACGTCGTACTCGGGGCTGCTGCTGCCAATCTTCACCAGCTGTATGTTGAAGCGGCTGGCGTCGGGGGCTGCCAGTGAGGCTGCCAGTGGGCCGCCAGTGCTGCCAGTGGGCCCATCTGCAGCGGCCGCTGTCGAATCTCCGGCTGTGACTGGAGGAGCGGTTTCACTGGCAGCCGTCGAATTTCCGGCTGTGACTGGAGGGGCGGTTTCACTGCCAGTGGTCGTCTCTGTGAGGCCTCGCAAGTGCGGGTGCCAGTGGGCCACTTGCGGGCGCTGCAGCGCCGGGAGGCACGCGTACACACCAGCAGCAGTTGCCGTCGCACGGTGCCATGTCATTTTCAACTTCAACTTGCAGCCTTAAGGCCTGGCAGCACACGTGTACAACAGCAGCACTTGCAGCCCTTGCACAGTGTCATATAATGTACAGCTTCAACTGCTTTGCCAATGTGCATTGCATTGCCGGTTGCATTGCGCCCCAGCCACGGCATCCACCTCAAGTATTAAAATTCTCACAGGTTGTCGTTCTTACACAGTGCCATAATCATGTACAACTTGGAGTACAACTTGAAGTAGCAAACTCTGACTCTTCAGAAGCATCACCAGCCTTCAGTTTTAACATTCATGGGCGGCACCGTTCGGTGTATGCGGGCTGGGAAGGCTAAACTTTTGCGGTGACCTTGTGCCACCATGCCCCTGCCTGGGTAAACACCCCGCCGCACCGGGCTTTGCACTACCAGTGGCATTGGTGCCACCGGGGCCAGCCACGGCATCAAGTGTTAACAGTCACCCTAGGTGGACTTACCAGCTGTGGAACACGACGGCCACTTGTAGTTGAAGTACAAGTTGAAGTACAAGGTGAAGTTCAATCAGAGCGGCAGTGGGCGCGTGTGCTGGAATGCACTACAGTGACTCTCGTACTACACGCACAGCAAGAGGCCCCCAAAGCACTGCTTGCTGCGCAACCAGACGTTTTGACCACAAAGATGGCAGCAGCACCTGCATGTCGGTGCCCCTAGCCGAACTTTCATCTTCAAAGTACGGTCTTAGATTTCTGTATAGGGCACACTACGCATCTTTTAAAATATTTTTTTTGAGCAAGTTTTGTGGTGGCACGAGCTGTTGAAGATTGTTTATTGAGGAGGTACCGGTTCTTTGATGCCTTGTTGCTGCCGCACAACCCAGCCCGGATAAGTGTACCATAATTATCTAGATTACCTAGACAGATGCAGCGGCCGCAAGTGTACCATGGTTATCAAGATTGGACTACGTTGTATAGACAATTGCATAGTAGGCACGTGCATACCTGCACTGCTGTACGAGGCTGTGTGAGTTTGGCTGTATGTTTGTGTATACCTACCTATCTTTCTGGAAGTACAGTGGTCTCAGTCACTTCTAGGATGAAAGCTGATCTTGAAAGTTTCTCGTGAGGACAAAATAATTGGAAGGAGCGGTTTTAACAGACGGTAGAGAATGCAGAAGCGCATCGATTGCAGGTGGTCCGGATAGTGGACTCGGCCATGGTGGGTAGGTGGCATAGGACCCTCCTGTTTACAGGGTGTGCCGTGGAAAGGCGGTTGCTCTATTGCAAACTTCGTCCCATCCTGGAGTCCAATCGGGACCTTGCCAAAAGAACGTTCTCGACAAGGCGCGTCTCCTCCACTACTTGGTGGGTGGTGAAAATTTTGTCCTCGGCAGCAACTTTTAAAGATAAGGTGGACCCCTTGACAGGGCCGCTCTTGGGGGGCGCTAGTGGCCGCCGCGTGCCGCCGCACTGGTTGCGCCCAGTTTGGCAGCAGCAGATACACTCGCAACCTACACGATTCACCTTTGCCGCTCCATGTGGGTGCTGCTGCAGGCCTGCGCTCTCCTCCTCAAAACTCAGACCCCTTCGCCAACAGATTAAAAAACTGAACGCCGCTTGGCCCTTATGTTGAACGCAGGCACAGGCAGTGCGGCCCGCCACGCTGACACCACCACTGTGGCGCTGTAGTAAATAAGGTAGCACTACAGTAGCTGATGCCGTCACAGGTGGTGCGAGTGCCGGCGGTGCCGCATAGCTCGGGTTAGCGTTGACCAACTTGCATGCCAGAAGTTACTGAGACCACTGTATATACTTCTGAGGTACCTACAGTACACAGGGCATGCGCATGTCTGTGTATGGGTGGAGTGTGTCAAATGCGGCGGGGCCGTGTGCTCGCGCAGAGAAAAGAGCGTGGGTGCCTGCGTTGTGTGCGCACGCACTGCTTGCACTCCACGAGCTACCATGCCGCACCTCTGTGTCATGTACCGAGGGCGCATTTGGGACTCGGCTGTGGACTGCGAGCTGTGCAGGTTGCCTCCGCGCTGTCCTGCAGCAGGACGGCTACTCTAGTTGTAGCCACTAGAAGTACTACATGTTAGTAGTAGCACACATCTGACCAACCAGTAGCACGGCTATCATAGCTGTAACTAAAACACTCACCAACAAATTTCAGAAGTGGCCGCATGTATATATCCAGCTGCCTTGTTCACCCCCTTGCACGGGTCCACCCCATGGTGACGACCGGCAGTGACACCTAGAGTTTATCCCTCCCAGATGATCATTCATATGCTGGTGCACCTCCACATCCCCGACCCAGCAGCGGCGGTACACACCACTAACCGCTGTTCCACCTCTCCCGCCCTGCCTCCGCCTGCCTTGCCCGTGCCGCCACTGCTGGCCGTTCCCGGGCTTAAAAACAGTGACGGACTGTGGGACGCGTGCGACACGGGCAGCATCGTCCACACGCTCAAGGCAGGGCTCAAGCGCCAGGCCAAAAACGCCAACGCCACCGTCAACATTGCGGAGACGCTGGTGGCAGACGCACTGCGCGCCGGCACAGATGACGACACCACCGTCGTGTGCGTCGTGCTGCAGTGAACACGCCGCCGCCACGCGGCAGTGGCGAGTGCTGCAAGTGAGGGGTTGCCGGCGGCGGTGGCGATATATCAGCGGTTGCTCGGCAGCCAGTGTCTGCCCCCAGGTGGTCAGCACGGCCGGCCGTGCTGCAGGCACCGCACACATAGTGCCTGTCAGCAGGCGGATGTTGTTACTGTAGCACTGCCAGCGCCGCTGTTGGCGTCCCGCGGCAGCGCTGCGGGCGTCAGCCAGCCGCGGTGCCATCACACATGCTGCCGCCGATGCTGCCAGTCCCGCTGTCGGTGGCAGCAGAAGCCACCATTCAAGTCACCCCTCCGCCCGCCTGCCGCCGGTGCCGGCAACCCAGGCTGAGGCAGAGACCTTGCCCGCTGCTGTACGAAGAGAGTTGAAGTAAACAAAAGTTGAAGTTGACTTTCGCTGGGGACCCGCGCCCGCCGCGCGCGTGGTGTGCCACTGCGGAACCTCTAGGGGGTTTCGCCCGCCGGGTTAGGGGAGTTTGCTCAGTACCCCGGCGCCGCCCGCATTGCACCCCCAGCTACAGTCTAGTCCGTGTTGGCGACAGGAGACACACAGCCGCGCTGCCAAGCAGCTGCCGCGTGCGTTGGTGTGTGATGGATGGCCCCGCCACACACTGTGTCTCTATGGTACACATCCCTTCTGTCTCCGATACCCCCCCCATGCATGTGTAATTGGCGGCAGCCGTGCACCATCGCATGCACACCCCAGGACTGCCGCCCTTGGTGTGCTGTGCGTGTGGGCAGCGGCAGCATTTGCTCAGCAGCAGCACTGCTCAGCAGCAGCAGCAGCGTCCACCGCTGGCAGCCACGCAGGCAGCAAACAACACAACACACCCAGCATCATCCCTGTGGCGTGAAATGCCCCACTCTCCCATTAGTGCTGCTCACATTAATGACAGTGCCAGTCGGTTCAGCGAGTCTCAGCTGCAACCTCTGGTGCCGCCTGCCGCTTCCGTGCCATTTGCGCTGATGAGCACACACATGTCACCGCGCGCCGCCTCCCCCCGCGCGCAGCGCAAATGCATCCGGGTACAGCGACTGCACGCCTGAGAAATATTCCTCGCCCACAGAGTAGCTAACACCCTGCGGGCTGAGCTCCACGCCGGGCGGCGGCGGCGGCAACCGCGCGCGCCTCTGCTGCGCCGCCTTGCCCCCCCCCCACCGCCCGCCGCCGCACCGCCACGCGAGCGCAGTTCTGCATCTGTCGGCGGGCGGGCTGCTGCTGCAGCGTCGTGTCGCGAATCGCTGTCGCCGCTGTCACTGCCGCTGGAGGGCTGCTCCAGCGTATCGCCGCCGCCCCCCCCCCCCGAACCACCCCCCCAGAACCCTTCCGAGAACGCGCCCCACCACCCCTCCGCCGCTTCTTGGCTCGTCTGAAATTTCTTGCAGAAACGCACCGTTGTCTGTGTTGACACCGCCTTCACCGACCTGTGGTGGCGACGGCGGAGCAGGTGCGCCCCAGCCACCGCTGCCGCCGCTCCGCTGCAGCTCACCATACCACGCCCCACGCAGCGAACTATGCGCGGCGCTGCGCCTGCCCACGTGCCTGCTGTCGCTGCTGCCGCTGGCGCTCCCCGCGCTACCCCCGGACTCCCCAAAGTACCGCCCGGTGGCACTGTCGCCGCTGCGGCCGCCGTTGCTGCCGCCGCCGCTCGCCGAACCCGCAAAGTAGCCGCCGCGCCCGGCACTTTGGTGCTCCCTGGGGCTGGCCTCTGGGGTCAGGAGGTGGTGTGCTGACGCCCCTCGCGCGGCCCCCTGCCGTGCTAGGCGACCCATAGGCTCCTCCTGGCCACGAGGGCTGCTGTGATGGCGCCGCCGCTGTTGCACCTCTGCACGCCGCGCCTCCTCAGCGTATGCGCCTGCGCTGCGCTGCTGCTGCTGCGTCTGCTGCCGCTGCTGCTGGCGCCTAGCTGCCGCACGCTCTTCCTCCGCCCACCCCACCACCGGCTCGTGCCGCTGCGCCGTCGCAATTGCTGCCCTTCCGGCACCGGCAGCCTCTCTAGCGCTGCGTGCGCTGCTTCGCGCACCAGCGGCCGCCGCGCCATCACCGTGCATCACAGCGACGGGGCTGGCAACGCGCGCGGGCCGGCGGCGCGACTCCCCCCCCTGCTGCGGACTGCCCTTGTGCCACGTCACATGGCGCTCTCTCCCACTGCTCCTCACGCTGCCGCCGCCGCCGCCGCTATGACCTCTGCCAGTACCGCCGGCGGCGGCGCTGCCAGAGGCAGAGCCCTGAGACGACCCGCCCTTGTGCTCAACGTCTAGCAGCGGCACATCGTGCCGCCGCCGCTGCCGCTCCCTGCCTGCGCCTCCCCCGCCGCCGCCGCCGCCGCCGCCGCTGCCAATCGAGGAGCGCGTGCGGCTGC
>JAULBY010037601.1:0-14174 GCA_032358315.1 Ophiocytium majus | reverse complement strand
CCTGTCTGATTTCCTGGTCACACGCACCGTGTGCAAAGGGCTTTCCGCGCCCTAAGCGGAATTTAATAAGAGTACCTGTGGTGCCCTTGCACTTGCAGCCATTAGGTACAGGCTACCACCACCTGGTGCTCCCACGGTCTTGCATGCATGGTTTACCAGCCCACCATGTACTGCTAGTGGTCTCTAAAACCACCACCCCACGTCAAGCCTGAAGTATACTACGCATGCTGCTTTGTCTAAGCACACAGCACGCACAGCGCAACAGCAGTGCACCCCTGACACTCGGAGGACACACCAACGTAATGCGCCTGAGACAGCTTACACAGAAACTTCGAAAGTGGGCTGGCAGTGCGTAACTCGCGTGATCGACCAAGCTAAACCATTCAGTTGAGCCTCCAGCAGACTGCCCGCAGCCTGCACTATGTGCCTTGGACAACAGTGTAGCGGTGCTGTCAGGAGGGACATAGCTCCAATACATGCAGCTGCTAGGACCTTGGCATCTGGTGAGCGACCCGCAGGGGGGACGAAGCTGGCGGTGCAGGCTGACTAGGCTGACTACACGTGCCGTGCGGTTATGGGCTAGTCCTCTTGTAAAAGTGCTTGTACCATAGATGGAAGTGCCCCACTACGCAGCTGCCAGTGTTGGCTGCATCACGGTGGTCCTTGTTGCTATGTACTTCAAGTGCTACTCCTTATGTGGAAGCCAGGTCAAATTTGAGGTCTTTGCACTAAACAACACCAGGTAATGATTGCTGTTTCACAGCTCACTCTCTACGGCGCAGGTGTGTAGTTGCACAACACAACAGCTTGCTGCAGTGCACCATCAGTGACGGCGCCACTCGCATATGCCCCGTGCACCGCTAATTTTGAAGTACTTCTGAAGTATTTATGCAATACTTTGGAGTATACCACTAAGTTGTTGGAGCACTGCGAAGTACTTTTATTAAACTCCGCTGAGGGCGCGGAGTATAGGCTACTAACAGTAGTATAGGCTGGCAAAACACTGCTGCAGTGGCCAACCTCGCCAGCTGCCCGGGAACTGTGAGCCATGCCCACAGGTGCCAACGCCGGCAGCAGTGGCTGCAAGTTGCAGCAGGCGTGTGTGCACCACAGGCGCCCAGGGCCTTTTCAGGCTGAGGTCTGCCTGGGGGGTACCCAGACGTGTGGGAACTGCCTTGGCTGGGGCAAAGCGGGGGGGGGGGGGGGCACACAGAAGCAACTGTGGCCGCGACTGTCCACGTGCTGGCCTGTACCCTTGAGCCCTACAAGTGTGTCAGAGTACAGTATCAGCAAGCTATGTGCATGGTGGTGCCACAAATCGGCCGTGTGTGCTACAAAGGTGAGGCTTACAAGGTAGCCCCACTCTCACACCCACACCACGCCTAGTTCCAAGAGAGCAGGGACAACGCCACCAGGCGGCACTGCAAACCTCTGACAGGCCGCAAGGCGTGAGAACGTGTGCACGTGAGCAAGTATGTACAAGCACAGCAGAGGTATGACATAGTGATATTATAGCTGACTCTCAAGAGAGCATTGCTGTCGTCGTACTGTAGACAGTAGGATGTACATTCTGTATGTGCATAGTAGCACAAAAAGAGTATGCCCACATCTGCTGCAAGGCATATCGGCACTGCGGTTGTGCCGAGGATAGCAAGGACAGCTCACACTCGCAGCGGCAGCCCTGCCCACCATCACCAGTGTACAGTGTAGTGCCACAGCAGGCACCAGCCTGGTGTGTGTGGCAAGAAATGTGTGCTAGCAATTTACCTTCAGCTACTGAGCTGCCAACGGGTGGCAATTTCATTATTTGGCAGTTGACGTGTGTACTGGCTGAGCCCTAGAGAGCTGTTTTCTGAGCAGCTGCTGCCTTCTCGTGTGCAGCAGCTACTACATCTGTGACTGCGCTGACTTATCTGCACCATGCACATGCAGTCTGCTGCTGGTTGACTCAAATCGAAGCGTCCACACAAGCCCTGTGCGTGGTGCCCTGCCTCTCCCGCCCTGGGCACTGCGATGCTACCAGTACCTGTGCATTCTAGCAACCTTGCCGCAGCCCCCACCCCCAACGCCTCCCACCCGCACCTGCACAACCCCAACCCTCATGCTCAGCAGCCCCCCTTCCCCCCCCCCTCCCTCTTGCCGCTTAGCACAGAGAGCCACTTCAGCACTTCTTGTTCCACTCGCTGACCCTGGCCTTGACGCTGCCGCTCCTCACCAAGAGCGGTGCCGCCACCGCCGCCGCCGCAGCAGCAGGCGGCGCGCCCCGCTGCTGCGAGGAAGGCGTGGGCGCGGGCGCACGTGACGCAGCGGCAGGCGCAGGCGCCCGCGCCTGCTGCTGCGCCGGCGCCGCCGCCACACCCTGCTTGGGAGCCGCCGCAGCAGATGTAGCCTTGCCCTTGAGAGCATCACGCTCGGCCGTGACAGCGTTCAGCGACGCCTGCAAGGCCTTCAGCTGTGCGTCCTGCTGCGAGGCCACCTCGCACCACCGGTGCCCCCGGCGCCACGCCTCCTGAAGGGCGATCTCCCCCTCGGAGCGTGCCTTCTGCGCGGCCGCAGTGCTGGTGCGCGCCTCTGCCTGTGCAGCCGTCAGCTCCTTCAGCAGAGAGTCGCCCGCCGCCTTTGCCGCCTGCAGCTCCCTCTCTTTCTCCAGCAGGGCGGCACTGTGCTGCGTGTGCTGTGCAGCGGCAGCGGCACGTGCTGACCCTGCCGCCCGCGCTGCCTGCAATGCCTGCTCCGCTGCTGCATGCGCCGTCTGCAGCTCCCTTTCCTTCTCCAGCAGGGCGCCACTGTGCTGCGTGTGCTGTGCAGCGGCCGCAGCGCGTGCTGCCTCTGCCGCCTGCGCTGTCTTCCCTGCCTGCTCTGCTGCCCCACGCGCCGCCTGCAGCTCCCTCTCCTTCTCCAGAATGGCGGCGCGGTCCTGCTCCAGCTGTGCACGCGTGTCTGCCAGCTCGGCAGCGGCGGCAACGCGTGCCGCTTCTGCCGCCTGCGCTGCCTGCTCCGCTGCCACACGCAGCGCCTGCTCCGCTGTCACGCTTGTCCCCTGCTCCACCGCCGCTTGCGTTGCCTGCGCCGCCTGTTGCGCTGCCTGCGCCGCCTTCTCCGCTGCGGCCTGCAGCTCACTCTCCTTCTGCAGCAGGGCGCCACGTGCCTGCCCCAGCTGTGCACGGGTGGCCGCCAGCTCTTCAGCAGCAGCGGCGTGTGCCATCTCAGCCGCTTTCGCCGCTGATGCCGCTGCCGCATGCGCCGCCTGCAGCTCCCTCTCCATCTCCAGAATGACGGCGCAGTCCTGCTCGTGCTGAGCACGGGCGGCCTCAAGCTGCACACGGGCGGTCTCCACTTCATCAGCGGCAGCAGCGCGCGCCACCTTTGCCGCCTGTGCCGCCGCCTCCGCAACCGCCTGCAGCTCCCTCTCCTTCTCCGCGATGGTGTCACGTGCCTGCTCCAGCTGCCCCCCAGTGGCGGCCAGCTCGTCAGCGACCGCAGCGCGCGCCGACTCTGCTGCTTGCGCCGCCGCCTGCGCTGCCGCGCGCATCGCCTGCAGCTCCCGTTCCTTCTCCAGCAGGGCGCCGGAGACCTGCTCAAGCTGCGATGCTGCCTGCGCCGCAGCTGCCGCACGCGCCGCTTGCTTCGCTGCTGCCGGCGCCACTGACTCCGCTGCCAAGCGCACCACCTGCAGCTCCCTCTCCTTCTCCAGCAGGGCGCCCGACGCCTGCTCCAGCTGTGCACGCGTGGCCACCAGTCCGTCGGCGGCGGCGGCGCGTGCCAGCTCCGCTGCCGCGTGCACCGCCTGCAGCTCCCTCTCCTTCTCCAGCAGGGCGCGCGTCGCCTGCTCGAGCTGCGTTTGTGTGGCCGCCAGCTCGTCGACAACGGCAGTGTGCGCCGCCTCCTCCGCCTCGTGCGATGCTGCGCGCGTCGCCTGCAGCTCCCTGTCCTTTTCCAGGAGGGCGGCGTCCGCTTGCGTGCGCTGCGCCTGCAGGTTTCGCGCCTGCGCACGGAGCTCCGCCGTGGTGCGCTCGTGGCGAGCGGCCGCGCGCTGCAGCACCGACTGCAGCTGCGGCGGCAGGGGCGGAGGCAGCGTGGTTGGCACGGCAGTGTAAGTGGAGGGGCGCTGAATTGGTCTGTGTGCGCGCTCTGCCAGCAGTGAAAGCGCGCTATGTAGCAACATGGATCCTTGCAGGCGCCCTACAATAGGTTCGGGGGTAGTCGTTCCAGTCATGTGCGGCTGTGACACTCTAGAAAGGCCCCACATGCCAACCGGCTTAAGGATTCGATGCCACAGGCACACAGCACTCACCAGCTCCACCTGCAGCCGCTTCACCTGCGCTGCGCGCTCGTCCGTGCCCACAACCGAGACGCCGCTCAGCTGCTCCGTCAGGGCCTCCTCCAGCTGCAACGCGAGCTCCGCAACCTGGTCGCGGAAGTGCGCCACTGGCCCGCGCAGCTTCGACGCGACCGCCACCCTGGCCTGCACTGCGTCGTCCTCTGCCGCGTCCGCCAGCTCCGCGTCCGCAAGTTCCGCGTCGGAGGCCGCCATGTGTGCGGCGGCCCCACCCGCCTGCAATATGAGAGGAGCATGTTGCGCATTGAGCGCGTGATCAGCAGCCGAAATGCAAGCGGAATATAAGCTGGCGTGTGGCCCGTGCACAGGTGTGTACAGCTGACCCCCTGCCGCGTCAGCGTGAGCCTTGTGGGGCCGCGAGTGGCAGCGTACTACCGGCTCTGGATGCGATGCAGGCGGGGCGCGCGGCGAACGAGGAAGCGAGCAGCCAGATACTTGCAGCAGCTAAATACACACTCACGCGCTGAAACTACCACTGTGCTGGCATTGCAACAAGGCGCTACAACTCCCTCGCCGCCACCGGAATACGGACGTGCCGCCCTGCAAGCCGTGCTTTATGTCGGATTTTGGTTTTGGATTTTTGCTCGGTTCAATCACCTGCATGTTGTTGCAGCCTGCATCATCGCACACAAAACTCGAGGGAGCCAGCGCCGCCACCTCTTCCTGAGAACAGCCAGCAGCAGCAGCTGCTGCTGGTCCTCCGCTACCGCCGCCGCTTGATTCAGTCTCGGTTGCTGCAGCAACAGCAACGTCAGTTGTCGCACCAGCAGCAACAGCGCCGTCGCCGTTGCTGGTGCTGACGGGAGACGCAGGCCCGGAAAGGGCGACCCAGTCCCAGGAAATGGGCTCCTCCCCGTTGTTAGCAGCGCCTGCCATGGCGACAGTGACCATGAGTGACGGGCTGCGACGCGGCTGTGAAAGACTGTGAGAGATCTCTCTTCAGACGCTGATGACATGTTGAGCCGATTTTCTCGCAATCGTCTGCTGAGCAAACAGCACTGCAAAGTTCAAGTTCAACTCGCCCGCAGAGAGAGCTCAGCTGAGCCAGCTCTCCGTCGATCAAGCTTTTAAGCCACCACCTGCAGAGTTACGGCACGCTCGGGCTGGCACTCATGTATATACTGCCACATCAGTCCCACCCAGACTGGGTGTGCGGCAGGCAGCAGTGCCTACTTGAAGCATCACTAGCAGGTCGGCGCACCCCTGCATGCCACTGTGCGCCGCAAGGCTAGGGTCGTACAACTCCGTATACGTATATTACGGCGTATACGTATATGCCGTATAATACGGTGTATATTTCAAGGCCGTATACGCCGCCATATACGTTGCTGCCCCCAACGCTTCCTGGTGCTCTCTTACACGCCCCCTTGCTGTACAGCTGTGCTGGGGTAGAGCACTGGTGTGCTATACCATGTCGTAGCTGTCGCAGTGCGGCTGCTAGCTGGCCTCCAGCAGTTACTGTAACCGCCACTTTTCAATCAGGCACGAGCGAGGTCGCCGCGCCAGCCGTGATTAACCTGGTCAATGAGGCGCCGGCTGCTGCACCCGATGCGAGGCTGGTACATATGAATGGCCAAAGAGACCAGCTGCTGGACCAGTTGCGCAGCAGCAACGCTTTGGGAAGGCGGTGACAAAGAGTGGCGGCTGGGCTGCATCGCTGACGACGATTGCTGACAAAATTTGCTGCCTGCCTCCGAGCAATCAGCCGATAACGACCTCATAAGCGAGCTTGCTTCGGCCTAGGCGCCTGAAAGACACAGTGCTGCCGAGGAGGCTGAGCGGGCAGTGTGAAGGGCTGCGGCAGCAGGGCAACTGCAGCGCATCTGCTCCAAGAGCAGCAGCCGCGAATTGATGCCCAGCCTGCAGCACAGCGACGTTGTGTGACGCAAACAGCTAGCTGAGCAGTTGCAGCATGCTTGCCAAGTGCAGCAAACCAGCAGCAGAGCTTCCTGACTTTTGGCTCACTTCATCCTCCTCTGCAAGTCCAGCTACACCGATTTGAAACTTTTGCACTTGTGGATCCATTGAAGGCATCTGGAATCTTACTGTAGACTCTCGTCGGACCTGAGGGCTGCAAGGGAGATGCGTCTAAAGGTTGCCATGGCGCACGTATTCAGTCTGCTGGGCCTGCACGCCTGTCATGGCGTTGCGCATACAGTATGTGCTGATAATACGGCTGTAATGGGTGCCACAGTGTGAGGCATGCTGCAGGCACGCTCACCAGTGTCATGCCTGCCATGCTGTTCGACAAGAGCGCAAGTAACCACTGCAACAGTATACACTTCGGAGTATGTTGTGTATGCACCACTGGGGTAGTGCCATGCTCAGCAGCATGTGTTCAGGCACGGAACGGCCCCAAATTCGTTGCTGTATACGTTTATACGCCGAAATAAACGTTTATACGCCGTTTTATACGTTATACGGACATGCGCCGTATATCGTCGGCAAATGTACGTTTTCGCGCAACCCTACATTTTGCCCTAAATGGCATCGGAAGACGCTTTCCGGAACCTGTCAGTTTGAATCACCTCACGGGCTGTTGGCTGGCATTTAGCCGCAGCCATGGCAATGGCCGGGGTGTCAGCTTGCGCACCTATTTAAATTCCTTCAGAGATCGCTTCAAGGTTGCAGCGTTCGTGAACCTAGTGATCTCGCACGCCACTGCACTGCAGTGTGGGTTTTTGTACCTCCCACCAATCAGCTGCGCCCGCCCCAGACAAGTATCTGATGCACCTGGTACCCCCTGCCCTCGTATTCTGCTTCGCCACTCCCCCCAAAATCCCGCCTATAAAGGGCACGGCACATGGCGGTACAAGGCACCCGTCCCCTGCCCCCTCCCCATCCCCCCACCCCCACACACATATGCACACAGCGGTGCTCAGCAGCTGGCCATGTGCATGCGCAGCAGCGGGCACGAGGCAGGTGTGACAAGAGCTCTAGCAGATCCGGTGCAATGCAAGCACTGCTGCTGCGGTGGCAGTCAGGGGCGGGCGTCTGCATTGCGGCTAGTGTTGGGGGCGAGTGCAGGTCTGAGTGGATTGCAGGTGCAACTTGCAAGGGAGCACATTTTGGCAGCACGGCACCCGGGGAGGGTTAGTGTATACCAGCGGCTCACACGATATGCACAGGGCTTGCCGTGCCCCAAGTGCAGTTTGAAACAACAACTGTAGTCGTCCCCAACCTACAGTAGCTACGGACCGGCACTTGCATCAAGCTATAGCGTGCATACTGGTACGCATGCATCGTCGTTTTATCGGCTAGGAACAGGTGAAGGCAGCACGCTTGCTCATGACACGCATGCTTTGTGCAGTGGCGCACGCCGCGGGTGCACAGGGCTGGTCGCGCCCCAAGCAGGTTGTTGTAGAACACACGCCAAACACCTGTAGGTGTGTACCACACACATACTGAAGTACTTCAAAGTAAATACTCGTGAGGTATGTTTACAAATGTATGTACTTCTTTAAAGGACATTTTTGCAAAAACTTCACATACTTCAGAAGCATGCTTCATGAAAACTTGTCGACTTTAGTAGGAGCGATCATCTCGAGGTCCTCCAACCGGCATTATGTGGCCCACCCCGGCAGATTCGTAGACTTTCGTCCCAACCTTGAAGACTCAGTTTGAGCAAGTGCGGCAGCAGCAGTGTGCAACGGACCTGACACCACCCGGCACACAAGGCAGCAGCTGAAGTGCACCACTGCGCCCAGCACACAAAAAATGGTCTGGCTCAGTCAACTTAACCACTGCAGCAGTAGGGCACCCAGCAGCCTGCCAGTACGGAGGCCGCACAGGCATCGCGCTTTGGGCATGGGAGGTCCGACATCCATTTCACAAGCTGTGCTTAGGAAGCCTTTGTCATTTGGATCGCTGACTCGAGGTGGCACTACATGTACTCGCAGCAGCGCTACCTCACAAGCTACTCTGCCTTCCTCGCTCTCTTGGGGGCCTCGGCACCAACCTCTCTCAGCTCCAAAGGAGTCTCAGACACACCTACACCCGCTGCCGCGCCGTGTGCCGGCGCCCATGCTGGCACGCAGGGTAAGAAATGCCACAAAGTACTACACTGACGTACGATTGCGTACTACCACTTCAAAAAAGGTGGGTGAGTGGTGCTTCAAAGGTTGCCACGTCACAACTAAGAGGCCGACGCGGGGCCGCTGCTCTGCTGCAGCATGCTCTACGCACAGGTGCCAAAACCATTCAAAAATGTGTACCTGGCATAGAAACCGTTCCTGTAGCAGGGTGTAGTACGAGTGGCTGCTCGGCGCCTTTTGATGGCCGCGGCAAGTGACATGCGGCATGGCGCTGCAGGGTGCCACGTTTGCCTACGAGCTCCAAGGCGGCATGGCAAAACTGAGAGCGCGTACACACCCACACCACCAACAGCTAATACCAGCACTGCCCGACGACACTGCGTGGTGCTTGTGCCAGCGCTGCTACAGCTGTCTGCCATGAGTGGGGCGACAGAAGTAGCCGCGTGCAGCGGGCACTGCTGCGTTCACTCGACCCGTGACACCAGCCACGCTGGCGTAATGCGCCTGGGACAAGCACCGAAAACCGTACAGCGTTTTCGTGACTCGTCGGGCCCACCTGCCGACGTGAGCGCGATGTGGTAGGACAAGTGCTGAGAAGCAAATGTAATAGCTGCTCAACACCGATGGAGTAGAAGCTGGGCAGTTAAGTTGTCCGTGGCGACGGTAAGTCATTGGTGTGGCTGGCGCTGCAGACACGCCTGATGGGTGCGGCATGGCTGCTGCACCTCAAACTTCAAGTTGATTTTGAAGTTAAACTTCAGCACGGAGTCCCAGCGCGCCATCGCAAGGACTTAAGCGCTTCCCCCCTAGGTCTGTGACACCGCTTTTTCAAACTTCAAGTTGTTTTTTGAAGTTGATGTTGAAGTTAAAGTTGAAGTTCACCACGGCTCCTCGAACTCCCAGCGCTCGATGCGGCCGTCGCCATTGTGGTCCTTTGCGCTCATGAGGGCTTTGACCACGAGGTCTGTTGCCGCTGTTTCGACGGGTGACACCACGCCATCACCATTCGCGTCCTCTGGGAAGAGCCCCGTGTACGCCGCTCGTACCTGCGCAATTGGCACATCCGCAACGATAAACAATATAAATACCCTGACCTTGTGTGAATATCATCACAGTTTCTATATCAGTATACTGCTTGTATAATTTCAAGTATTTTTCTCTGATGATCGGAATACAATGTTGCCGCTCTTTCGACAGGCGACACCACGCCATCGCCGTTCGCGTCCTCTGGGAACAGCCCCGTGTACGCCGCTCGCACCTGCGTAAGGCGTTGACACACACACAAAAAAAAGCACATGTATTCACATACTTGCTTTTAAGTACCTTTTTCTCCTACAGGAATAAACGAAGTACTTCTGAAGTACAACATGCCTACTAGTACATGGGTACTTCGCAGCAAGTAGTGTCCTCTGGCAACAGCCCCGTGTACGCCGCTCGAACCCGTGGAATTGGCACATGCACAACGATACTTCACAGAAACCCTTCTTCTTCTGATAATCGGAATATCACGTTAACAATTGCGAGTGTAGCGGTGGGTCACAGCGTATGAACACAAGTTCATGTCCTCCGGGAACAGCCCCGTGTATGCCGCTCGAACCGGCGATAGGCGTTGGCACACGCGCAAATAGTTATCATCATGTTTATCATTAATTCCACCTCCTAACATCAGCACTATTCTTACCACATACATACACATTCTTACCACATACATACACATACGGTAAAAATTACTTGCATACGCTTGAAGTACTTTTATATACTACTACATGTACTTCAATGTACTCTAAGTACAATTTAACATGTACTTGTACTTAGAAGTAATAGGTAATGTACATGTCCTCTGGGAACACCCCCCCGTACGCCGCTCGTACCTGCGTGAGGCATTGGCACACGTGCAAACACTTACTTCGGAAGTACATTATCATAATTCACTCGCTTTGTGAACGTTTCTACGTGGTTTTACTACTCATATACTGTACCTCCTTTTTAGTATCACAGTAGTAATATGATGCTGCGAGAGTAGCGGTGGATCACAGTGTATAGAACTACTACTATACGCCATACAAGGCATATAAATAGAAGTATCGTGGCGCCTCACACATGCATGTAATCTTGCAGCTTTTGCCCACTGCTGAGCACACAGGCAGCACGCACCAAACACGCACGACACAGCGCCATTGTCCCCAACCCATATCCCACAAAATGCTATTGCATCCCCAGTATATTGGCCCAGCTTGCGTGCCCGTGTGGCAACGCCTCTGCTGTCCCACAGCAAGTGACGGGTGATGCCCGCGCGTTGTGTCGTGTGCGCAAAAGCTGCTCAGCCTTGTAGCCACCTGCATTTGTTTTACCTACAGTACTGCCGCCACTGCTAACGGTAGTAGCGGAGTTTTATCACAGTTGAAAAGTGAAGGCGGCTCATGTGCGCACCTCACCCTCGGTGAGATAGCCATCCGCATATATATATATAGTATATATATATATATATATATATATGTAGACTACCTCTATATGTATTTATTTATCTACAGTGTACTACTGGCTGAAAGTATTACAATAAATGTATATACTTCAATAGTACCTGTTATCTATTATCTATCAAACTCTATCTAGATCTAGTAAGGGATCTATCTATCAAACATTCCCAGTCTGTCCATTAAGGTAGTAGTATTAAAAGGTACTACAGAAGTACCTTAATGATAATAAAAACTAGTAGTTGAACAGAAAAGGCATATCATGTGCGCACCTCAGCCTCGGTGAGATAGCCATCTGCATCCGTGTCGAGCACATCAAATGATGGCAGTTTGGACCACAGGTCGCTCGCCAACACCTGCGGTGCTCAGCAACAGCAATTGAAGTTGAAGTTGCAGCGGTGGCAGCAGCGGCGGCGGCAGGCGGCGGCATCAGCGGCGGCGGCAGCGGCAGCAGAGGCGACGCCAGCAGCAGTGGCGGCAGCAGTGGCGGCAGCACGTGCGGACAATGAAAACGCAAGTTTGGCATGCAGCTGAGACCTCGCACACGTGCCATGGTGGCAGTTGGACATACTTGGGCATGCGGGTGTGCAAGAGTCCAAGTAATATGCGCGCGTTGCCACTGAGTCAAAATCGCGGAGCGGAGGAAGAAGCACTAGCGGCAGTACCTTAGGTGGCACATCATGTGTATGTACTACCACGTGGGCGGTATACATTCAGAGTTGAGGTTTTAATTTAAGTGCTGCAAGTTAAGGGGCGGGTGACACATCTGCAGCACCTCGTCCGCGCACGGCTGCTGAGCATCCTCCTGAAAAGTACAGGAACGCATGCAGCTGAAGTTGAAGTTGTACTTGAAGTACTGCAAGTTGAGGGGGGGTGACGCACCAGCAACACCGCGTCTGCGCACGGCTGCTCAGCATCCTCGTGAAAACGAGAGGCGTGTATGCCTCTGATGTTGAAGTTGAAATTGAAGTGGAAATTGAAGTACTGCACGTTGAGAGGGGGTGACGCCCCTGCAGCACCACGTCCGCGCACGGCTGCTCAGCGTCCTCGCTCGGCAGGCCATCACGTCTACTTGAAGATAACGAGGCCCACCGCCTACTTGAAATTGAAGTTGAAGAACTGCAAGTTGAGGGAAGCGGCGACGCACCTGCAGCACCACGTCCGCGCACGGCTGCTCAGCATCCTCGCTCGGCAGGCCGCCCTCCTGCAGGCTGAGTCTGCGGTTCGCGCGGGGCTCCTGTGAGCACGGGAGTGGCAGGTGCGCTGCTCAGCAGCAGAATGTGGTGGAATGAATGTTGAAGTTGGTGGCTAGGCCGCTGTTCTGCAGGCTGAGACCGCGGTTCACGCACGGCTCCTGTATGCGCGGGAGCAGCAGGGGCGGACCTGCTCAGCAGCAGCACTTGAATAAATGTTGTAGTTGGTGTGAAAGAAAATGTTGAAGTTGGTGGACAGGCCCAGCGGTGCTGTGCCTGTGGCAAACTACCAGGCAATAGCCCCGTAGTACGCCACTGTAGCTGACCAAGGAAAGCACATGCGGGGTAAGTTACTTTGGGCAACATCCAAGAAATCAAAACTTCTGTAGTACCATGTAGTATAACTTTCTGCCCCACTCTACTTCGGCACTAGATGGTACTGTACCTGGCCACCTCCCGCATAAGGGGCGCGGCAACTTTTCTGCTGAGCAGCAGCGGCCTCCTGCTCAGCAGCAGCTGCAAAGAATGTCAGAAGCAATTCACCGTGGCATGCAGTGTAACCGCTAACGTTAAAAATGTGTGTGTGTGGGGGGGGGCTTTTGGAGCCACCAGACGCAAACGCAAGTGACCCCGGTAGCTACTTCAAAGTATTTTGCACTAGACAGTTCTATACCTGGCCAACTCCCGCGTAAGGGGCGCGGCCGTTCTTCTGCTGAGCGGCAGCGGCCTCCTGCTCAGCAGCCGCCTTCGCCGCCGCCCTGGCGCGAATCGTGTCCGTGTAAACATCCAGCGGCGCCACGCCGCAGCCGCCCAGGAACCACTTGATTATCGCCACTTGGTAGAGCCTGCATGCAGCAAGGGTACCCAGGTAATATGCAGGTAAACTCGAGTATTTAGGAGGTAGAGTGGCTCCACGCCGCAGCCGCCCAGGAACCATGATTATCTCCACTTGGTAGAGCCTGCATGCACGCAAGGGTACCCAGGTAACAGGCAGGTAAACTCGAGTATTTAGTAGGTGGAGCGGCTCCACGCTGCAGCCGCCCCAAAACCACGGATTATCACCACGTGGTACAGCCCTGCGTTGGCACAATAATACCCAGGTGAACTTGAGTAGCGTGAGTGAGTACCAGGGCCACAGTGCAGTGTACACGTGGTGCAGCCTGCGTTGCACAAGACAGTACCCAGCACCCAAGAACCACCGCATAATCGCCACGCGGTACAGCCTGCGTGGGCGCAAGGGTACCCAGGTAGCAGGCAGGTACACTCAAGTAGGTGAGTACCGGTGGCCTCAGTTTGAAGCCGGCGTCGACGTGGAGAAGGGACGAGAAGGGGGCGCCGTCACTTGTGGCGGCACACAACTTCAACTACTACTTCAAGTCCTTCTGTCTGCAAGTGGGGCCATCACAGAGGACAACTCCAACTACTACTTCAATTCACTGACCGGGGCCCAGAGGCTCCCCCCCCACCGCCGCCACCCCGCCCCCCCCGGCCTCAGCTGCACTCCGTCGTCCACATGAAATTTGGACGAAAAGGGGGCGCCGCCGCGCGTGGCACACAACTGCAACTACCACTACCATTTTAAGTCCTACTATCGGCAAGTGGGACCACCACAGAGGACAACTTCAACTACTACTTCAAATGTTACCGTGCGGGGTCCAGCGGCTCCCCCCCCACCGCCGCCACCCCCGCCCCCCCACTCCGCAGTCCACATGGAAAAAGGACGAGAAGGGGGCCCCATTTTTACCACAACTTCAACTACTACTTTAAGTCCTACTGTCCGCAAGCGGAACCACCACAGATGCCAACTTAAACTTCACCTACGACTTCAAGTCTCACCGTCCAGGGTCCAACGGCTCCCCGCCCACCGCCGCCACCCCCGCGCCCCCCGGCCTCAGCTCCACTCCGCCATCCACATGAAAAAAAGACGAAAAGGGGGCGCCGTCACGGGTGGCAGCACGAGAGGCAGCCACGGCGGCATCAATGACGGCCCCTGGGAGGAGGGCCACCACGACGCCGCTCATGCTGCGCGGCAGCTCCTGGGCGACATCGCCTATGGTGAGAGCGCCGCAGGGGTAGTCGCAGTCCGAACGGATGCCGCCGCCGCCTAGGAGGCACAGGTCCGCCTGGGGGCGGG
>JAULBY010037590.1:0-14175 GCA_032358315.1 Ophiocytium majus | reverse complement strand
GAAATAAACTGGGGGGGCACGTTGTTTTGGGATTACTCAAACAGCACTGAGCATGTGTTTTCAGCATTTACTACTGCTGACAGTACAAACTGACTGGGGGGGTAGGTTATTTTGGGAGGCAGACAATAAATTGCCGCAGGCTAAGACCCGGGCAACTATTTTGGCACAACACGGTATGTTGTACTTCAACAAGTACCTTGCATCGAATGCAGCGTGTTGCTGCGCCCAAACGCGCGATACACCGCACACACACTGAAAGAAACCTGAAAGGTTGCCAAGCCCAGATGCTGCCGTGGCTGGGGCAAAAACGCCGGGCCAAAGCCTGTGAGGTGATTTGTCCGCCTGGTGAAAAGCACCAGACAGCCCCCACACCTACACACGCCGGTCAGTGTCCTTGGGGGCTAGGGATGGTGCAGAGTACAACTACACAGGGCTTACACTTGTGTAATTGTAATTGTAAATACCTCGAAGTACGTACTTCTTGAAGTACTTTTTTTTTTCCATCATCACTTTTCAAACATTGGCCATACACGCTGTGTGTATACGCTCCGCATGGCGTAAATAGCTTGCTCATTTGCAAACTCAATCTAGGAGCGTTGCTCATGTGAAAACTCAATCTAGGAGCGATCAACTCTAGGTCTCCCCACGGGTAGGGGCCGTCACCCTGGCGCGGACCCGCGCAAGGGGGTGAACAAAGCAAAGATACATGTACGTTTTCAGTTTTTTTAGTTTTTCCGTCTTAGTTTTATTTCAGTAGTACTCCGAGGTACAAGTCTGTAGTGCGCTGGGAGTACATGCCAGCGCGTTTAGGGTGCGGTCCACTTCGGTGATGGCTAGGTGTACACCCCCCCCCCACGCCCCAGCCACGGCAGTACCTGGGCTTACCAACCTTTTAGGTTTCTTCCACTTCGGAAGTTCACTACTATGTAGTACTCAGTAGAAGGTTACAAACGATTCCTTCGAACTATTTGCTGCGACCCCCAAACCACTAACCATAGGTGGCGGCTGCGAGCGCGGCATAGTCCAGCTGCGAGCCCTGCAGCTACACCTTTTAGGTTCCTTTCACTTCAGAAGTTTACCACTACGTAGTACTACAGTAGAAGCTTACAAACGATTCCTTCCAACTATGATGCGACCCCAAACCACTAACCATAGGTGGCGGCTGCGAGCGCGGCGTAGTCCAGCTGCGAGCCCTGCAGCTACACCTTAGAGATTTCTTTCACTCCAGAAGTACTACAGTACATACTTCAACGTAGTCAATTACTGTACTACCAGAAGTCGGTAGTATCATTGTCTGTGACCCCAGACCACTAACCATAGGTGGCGGCTGCGAGTGCAGCATAGTCCAGCTGCGAGCCCTGCAGCTGCACCTTACAGATTTCTTTCATGTCAGAAGTGCTACTGTAGGTAGTACTACTAGTAGTAAATTACTACATGTTTATTTAAAAGTATTTGCTGTGACCCCAAAACCACTAACCGTAAGTGGCGGCTGCAAGTGCAGCATAGTCCAGCTGCGAGCCCTGCAGCTTCATCCCATTGGCGGCCTCCACCATGACCACCGCTCCCAGCCACACCATCAGCGCGCCGAGTACGTACAGCACCGTGCCGCCCACTATTCCCGCCTCCAAAAACACCTGCATGTCGTGACAAAAAGGCAGCGATGGCAGTGACACTTTTTGAAACCGAAAAGCCATCAGCGCCCGGCACGTACAGCACACCGTGCCGCCCACTATTCCCGCCTCCAAAAACACCTGCATTTTGTGACAGCAAGGCAGCGCCGACAGTTACTTTTTGAAACCGAAAAGCCATGAGCGCGCCTAGCACGTACGCCACTGTGCCGCCCACTATTCCCGCCTCCAAAAACACGCGCATTTTTTGGCAGCAAGGCAGCGCCATCGTTTTTTTTGCAGCAAGGCAGCGCCGGCAGTTACACTTTTTTCAAAACCGAAAGGGGGTTGAGCATGGATACTGTCGTCGTCAGTCTGAGGCATGCCAGGTGAGAAAAAAAAAATGCCTTGGCGCGCCCAGTGCTGGGGAAGTCTGCTAAGTCCAGGTGCTCAGCGCTGGAAGTATGCTAAGTCCGGATGCTGCCGTGGCGGTGGCAAAATGGCAGGTTGGAGCCGCTTGGGGGGATTTGTACGCATGGCGAGAGGCAAGCAGCACCCATCTCGCACGTGCCAAGCAGTGCCCGTGAGGGCTGAGCATGCAGCGAGCATCACAGAAACTGAAGCTTACTGAAGTGAGGCTGAAAAAAATCAAAAAAAGCTGCGCGTGCTGCAGAGGAGGTGTGCCACTGTGAAAACACGAAGCGCACAGTCGGGATGTATCGCGGAGAGTGCTGGCGGCGGGCAGCATGGCATCGTTGGCAGCTTCAGAGTTGAGAGAAAATTGTTCAGTATGTATGGCACAGGTGCGCCAAGTGCCTGAGAGGCTTACTTAATCTTCGGGTGCCATGTCGACAGTTCACTGTGTGACGTTCACACAGCGTAATGCTGGGCGCAACAGCAGCAGCCGCAGCAGTGCACAGCACCCACCACCACCAGCAGCGATCAGGAGCAGCAACGATTGAACCATGCCCATCTGAACACACACACCCCGCGTGGGTATGCGTCCTTTGCGTCATGGCGCCAGCACCTACCTGGGGCTGGTTCAGCACCCCGCTGGCCACCATATTGCTGGTCACCATGATCGCGGTCACAAGGGCCCCGTGCTTGGCCATTTCTGGGGGGTCAGGAGAGAAAGCCCTGGCCCCCTTCTCTTCCAGTTCACTCTCGTCCCCCTGCCGCTGCTCCAGCTGCTGCCTCTTGAACATCTCCACATCGTCGTCGACCAGGCTCTGCCGCAGGGTCTCCGACGCCATGGCGCCCCCCGCCGCGGGTGCCGCTGCCTGGCCCCACCCAACAGGTGCGGGTGCTGCACTCGCAGCACCCGCTGCTGCTGCTCCGCGCTCAGCCATGGTGCAACCGAGTACGCAGCCACGTTGAAGTCAGGGGTCGTGGAGAGTAGGGTGGCGACACGCTGCCACACGAGACGACGTTTTGGCCGCCGCTGCTCTTCTCGCACACCGATCAACTGTGACTCTCACACATTTTACCTCTCTCAACGGCTTTTGCGACCGTTCCCGCGGATCTTTCCCGGAGTTTGAGGTTGCAACGCGCGCAGCTGGCCCCCCCTCCCTGCCTGCCTGCCTGCAGGGTGTGCGTGGTGTCTGTAGATAGTCATTGCATTAGGCGAGCGGCGGCAGGCGGCAGCAGCAGCTGCGTCTCTGGCAGATGCAGAGCGTGGGGGGAGGGCTCAGCCCAGCTGGCAAGGTGCCGCACACATCTTTGCGGAGCTGTGCCCATGCCCGGCGCGTACGCGTACCTGCGCCCTTCACTCGCCACCGTTCGCCTGTGTGCAGCCACTGCTCCTGCTGCCGGGGGCGGTCCTGCAGCAGCGGCAACACGGAAACGCGCTGCAGCCTTCACATACTCTCACGACACGCGCAGGGTAAGCAGCACTTGAAGTACCCGTACTCTGTCTTCAGCAGCCACGCCGTTGTGCCACTCGCTGTCACCCGTGCCGCACCAGCAAAGCACAAAAAAACCACCGTCACCTGTTGTCACATGTCACCTTGAAACTCGCCATCTTACCTTCCTGCCCTTACCACGCACTCTCTCTGGTGCGGTGCAGCACGCCAGCACCTCGCTGAGCACCACCAACATCCGGCGCCACAGCAGCAGCAGCAGCACCACCACCACCACCTCCCCCTCCCCTGCCCATTCACCCACCCCTGCTAAAGCTCCCGCCCTTTGGCCCAAAGCACAGTGAATTCGTGTGAAGCGGGCAGTACTCCCCTGGCTGTGTGTGTGTGTGCTGGGTGTACACTGGCTGCTGTAGTGGCCCTCCCTTTGGGCGCGCCCATGACCTGTTTGTCGGGTTGCCGGAATCGTAATTTTTCACAATTGCTCCGTAATATATTAGAATTCGTAGCGTTGTTTCGCCGTAACCTTATGAATAATACTTGCAACATCTTCCATAATGTTTTCCGCTCAGCACGGTACGGTATTACAAATGCCAGGGCTTCGTAGGCTGCTGCAGGCATCCGCAGCGGGCATGATGAATTACTGTTGACCGTAATGTCCCGAAATTACGATTCCGGCAACCCTGCACCTGTTTGTCGACGCCGCTTACGTTACAGTCCGCGGTGCTGAACATTGCCATCTTGTTCACTAGCAGCAGCATGTTTTGATCATGCTTTTCCCGGTCGCACGCACACCATGGCAAGCGCGGCGTCCGAGTGGGCAAGGCGGCCCACCATAGGATATACCGCCGTCTGGAGACCCTACCTCACACCATGTGCACAGGGCTTTCCGCGCCCTAAGCGGAGTTTGATAGAAGTCGACGCGGCCGCTCATGCCGCTTTGGTCGCAGAGCATGTGTGTAACGTAGGGTTGCGCGAAAACGTATCTGAGCAAGCCATGTACGCTGTATACGGGGCGCATATGCAGCGTATTTGGCCAATGTTTTGAGGAAGTTGTGGTAGTGACAGCTTGGCGCAGGCGTATGCCGGCAATGTCTGGTGCTCTTGCATGGTAGCTGGCCCAGCATGGTAAGCTATTGCACATGTTATGACGAGGAAAAAAAGTCCATATACGGTTTCGTGTAACCCGAATGTAGCGCGTGCAGCACATTAGGCTACTGGGGGTGGGGGACGCATGTGTTGGGTGTGCAATGGCGGCACTGCACACTCGCGCGCACGAAATTATTGCAAGACCTGCTTCAGTTGTTAAAAAATCAATCCACGCAGCTATATAATAAAGTTTTGATTCACTTCAAGAAGTGTATACTTTTCTATTAATTTTTAAACTTGGCATTTTATCAAGCCATAATTGGCTGTCTCTTTTGGCGCCCGTGACTTGCTGCCTGCGGGGCATCTGCAGGCCCTTCGGCATGCCAGCTGGCCTAGGCTGTGGGGTGCTGCCATAAGTTGCCTACCGGTCAGGCGAAAATCATTTACTGGTACTGTAGTAAACTACTAAAAGGGTAACAAATACTTGGAAGTACTGAAGTATACCTTAAAATTCTAATTTTCCCAGCGGCCGGCTCGGTTTGGGCTGGCCTGCTTGTGTGGAGCCCTTTCGGCTGGCTTTGCCAGCTGCAAGACGATACCTGGGCTGGCTTTGCCAGCTGCAAGACGATACCTGGCTGTTACAGCGAAGCCTTTGAAGTTGCCAACTTCAAGTGGCACGGTACACGGTGCCGTACACACATGCTTCGGATGCACGCACTACCACAAAGCACACGCACCTCTGGTGGCACCAGGCGGCTGGCACGGGCAGCAGCAGTGCTCAGCAGAAGCAAGCGCTCTGCTGCTGAGCAGCACACAACAGGTAGGCCGCACACATTTTAAACACTGCAGTTCAGCTCGAAATGAGGGCGCTGGCTGCTTCCCCGCTCTACCGGTGCACCCCACACACCGGCTACGAGAGGCGAGCGGAACGCACACGTGGGCAGGCCGGCCCACTGTAGGATACACCGCCGTCTGGATTCCCTACCTCACACACTCAGACCCACCGTCCTGGCTGTCTTGAAGGGCTGCTGAGCTATGATGTTAACACTTCTACTGTATAAATTTATCAAGATTAACTTCCCAGCCCGCAGCGCCCACGGCTCCACATGCGCGCATTGCCCCGACTTGAAGCACATGTACATGCGGTCATGCCTCCGTGACTATGATAACTTCAACTTCGGCCGTGACCTGCTCAGCGCCCAGTGTTTCATGGAGACTCGCACCACAGTTCTTCACTCCAGTGACTCCGCATAGCTTTCTGTGGACTACAAGTTCTGCTGGCGAGTTACCTTAGTGTAGCCCTGAAAGGTAGTGACCGGCGTGTGTAGTATGGGGCCTACCGGGTGTTTACCAAGTGGACAACAGCACCCGACGCGTTTTGGCCTGGCACTTGCCCCAGCCACGGCAGTATCTGGGCTAGGGCAACCTCCTTTTTGAAATTTCATTAACATAGAGCTCTTATTAATAAATAAATACTCTTATTTTATTTGCAATTACCGCCCTTATTTTATTTGTAATTACCTCGCCCCTCCGCCTCTGTGTTTGCTATGTCCCACTGCTTTACAGTGATTGATAGCCCGTCAGTAGTCCTCGCACACACGTGTGCCCACGACACTCTGCGCACACGCTGGAGGTCTGCACTGCCGCACATAAACGGTCCTGCTTTAAACAGAAAAAAAAATGCTTGCAGAGCTGCACGTGCGCTTGCTCAGCCCACCATGCGCACCCACTAACGGCATCAGCAGTGCTCAGCAGCAGCGGCAACACCACGTGGCACACACAACACACGCACACCAGTCACTGAGTGCCTATTCCTTTCCCTCCATACGGCACAGGAGCGGGCCTATCACCTCACACGCCGTGACAGAAAAACAAACAGCACTGCGAATGCGGCTGCCTTGCTGCCACGCGCCCCGCCCCCCCCCCCCCCCCCCCCCCCCCCCCCCCCCCCCAACACACAGACAGCGGCCACATCACACGGACGCGGACAGCCGCAGCGCTTCCGGCGTTTTTATCGCAAGATCGGCGGGCGTCACCAGACCCGCAGTCACCTTGTCTCTCAGGCGCCTCCCTATAGGCCCGCTGGCGTCAACATCCATCAGAAACACGGCCGTGCGCGCCCCGGTCCGGTACGCACGCGACACCGGCACCGACGCCAGCGGCTTCACCCCACCACCGTCGCCACTCCCAGCCCCCGCCGCAGCCTCCGCTCCCGGCTTTGCTCCTCCGCCTTCGCCTTCGCCGCCGCCGTCGCCGCCGCTCCCAGCCTCCGCCGCTGCAGCCGCTGCTGCCGCCCCCGCGCCGCCCCCAGGCGCCTCCCCGCTGCAGTGCGTCGCAAACAGCTGCTGCTCGATGGCCTCCGCGAGCCGCCGCGGCTTGTCTCTGTCAGCGCCGCCCAGCACCGCCGCCAGCAGCTCCAGCGTGCGCCGCCGAGACTCGTCCACGCAGCCCGCCGGGGGCCACACCGCCGCCGCCGCAGCCGCCGCCGCTGTGCCGGCCTCTCTCCGTGCTCCCGCGCCATTGGGTGCGGTGGCAGTGGGCGGGGCGTCGGCCGCCGTGGCGTCGGGCAGCGGGGGGGAGGCTGAGGACTGATCGTTTTGCCCGGGGAGGGGCGGCGGAGGCGGCGAGGCGTCGCGTTGCTCAGCAGGAGTAGCGGGTGGGGGCTGCGGTGCGGATGCTCCAGGGGCTGCTGCCGCCGCCGTCGCCGCTGCGTCTTCGGGCTTCACCTCCTGTTTTACGGCCGCGGGTGCGTCTGGCTTCGGCTCTGGCTTGGGCTTGACGTCTTTTGCAGCGCTGGGGGGCGCGGCGGCGGCGGTGGCGGCGGGGGGCTTAGAGGCGGCTGCGCCTTCTGCCTTGATGGCCGGGGGCTTGGCGGCGGCGGCCGCCGCTTCGTTGGCCAAGATGTGGTCTTTCACAGCTGTCTTCCAGTCTTTGTAAAGGGTCTGCAGGGCGTGGGTTTCGTAGCGGTGACGCGATAGTGGTGTCAGCGGTGCTTGTGGCGTGAGCGGGAGCAAGGCGCGGCAGCAGGGCTGCAGGCGCATGGAGTTAGTTGTGACAGGCTAGTGGTGTCAGTGGCGTGTGCACACACAGCAAGGCGCGACAGAGCACTGCAGGCGCATGGAGTTAGCTGTGATGTGGTGAAGCACGGCGCGAGTGCACGGGTGCTGGCACCGCTCCGTGTGAGTGCATGCACGCCCTTTCACAGCCGCACTGAATTGTCTCAGGAAAGACATGGGTGGCGGCCAGTGTGCCTACCGCTGCACATCAGGTCATCCCGCGAGGGGGGTACAAAGTGCTGTCAGATGAAACTGGCTGCCCTGGTGCGGGAATTGCACATGCGGCCATGCAACTGTCCACATGTAACAACATGTACTACTTGAAGTAACAGAAGTCGGCAAGTAGTTTGTAATGCATGATGCCAAGCCCAGCCGTTGCTACATCCACATGCCACTTCTGTTGTACTGTCACGAAATAGGTGTAACTGTAACTGCCAGAGGTCACCAACCTTGGCGGCGGCGCACACGTCCCCCATCTCCGGCGCCCACTTTTGTGTACCTGTCACATAACAGCTGCACCTGTAAGTGCCACGAAACAGTTGTAACTGTGTCTGCCAGAGGTCACCGACCTTGGCGGTGGCGCGCACGTCCCCCACCTCCAGCGCCTTCTGCTACACTTCTCTGCAACTGCCATGTAACAACTGTAACTGCACTGTGTGTAGCTGGCACGTAATAGCTGTAACTGTGTAACTGGCACGCAACAGCTGTAACTGTACTGTGTAACTGGCATGCAACAGCTGTAACTGTACTGCATAACTGTCACGTAATAGCTGTAATTGTACTGTGTAGCTGTCATGTGAAGGCTGGAACTGTAGTGTGCAACTGACATGTGACACCTGTAACTGTAAACACTTGTGTAACTGGCGCGTAACAGCTGTAACTGTAACTGCCAAAGGGCACCAACCTTGGCGGCGGCGCGCACGTCCCCCATCTCCGGCGCCTTCTGCTCCCTGGCCAGCTTTATCGCCTCTATGGCGTTGGAGCGCTGCAGAGTCTCCGCGAGGTGCCGCCCCTGCGGCAGCCGCGACAGCTTCTCCAGCGCCTTCAGCGCTGTGCAGAAGAGCGGCGGCGCAGGCAGCAGCAGAGGGCAGTCTGCGTTGGCGGCGCCGCTGCTTCGGGCAAGTACAGGCTAGCGCAGCCTTGTGTTGTGGGCACTTCTATTTAGTTGGGCAGCAGTGACGGCTGTGCATGCGGTGTGTGTAGGGTTGCACGAAAACGCACATGGGCGCACTTTTCTTGCCAAAACATGTGCAATAACTTAGTGTGCTGGGCCGGCAACCGTGCTGGAGCAGGCATTACCGTACACGCCTGCGCCAAGCTGTTAGTATCACTACAAATCAGCTATAAACCCTGTATATACAGTCTGTATACGGCGTATACGGCTTGCTCAAGAATGTTTTCGCGCAACCCTAGCCATGTGGGCATAAGCACCACAGACACACATGCACAGACACCCCTGACTGCCCGCGATTGCCCCTGGAGGCATGTCTGAGTAAAGGCGGGTGCCAAGTGGCAGAGGCGCATACACCGTCTTGCGCCTATCTAACCTGCCCCACTTCAACTTCCTTAGTTGAACTAAGTTACTTGAGCTGCAGTTGAGGTTGTGACCGGGGCTGAATAAGGCCGCATTCAACTCGCAGCTTTCCAAATGAGCAGGTGAACTGCTATTCGCCGAGTGCATCCAACATGTTCATATGCAAAATCCACAGTCAAAATTCACTCTTACACATCATCATTAGCAACTTCAAGTCCAGTTTACCCTGGAACGGAAGGTGCGTGGGTTTAAAAACAGCCAGGAAACGGGTACTTCTAGCACTTGAAGAAGTATTTATTTACACAGTGGATTCCACGCAGCGTCGGAAACAATGAAACCTCTATAGAATGTTGAAGTGTCTCACGCAGAGGAATACTGCAAGCAAGCTATTGATTCAGCTCCAGAGCCACAGCGCACACACATATACGCTGCTGAGCACCACACAAAGCCAAAGCGCACCTGTTGCGGCGTCCGGGGCCTCCTGCGCCAGCGCCGCCTTCAGCCGTGCCGCCAGTTTTGTGGCACGAATGGCCTCCTCCTCTGCTTTGCTGGGCGCTGGCGGCGGCGCAGCCTTGGCCTGCGGCTGAGAACCACAACACAAGCAGCACCAGGTAAGCAGGTGTGCACAACAAGGGACCATGTTCCGCTGCAGCCATACGCCATTATAGTGCTTTGCTCTGATCACTACGCTTCCTCTGCTTTGCTGGGCGTTGGCGCTGGCGGCGGTGCAGCCTTAGCCTGCGGCTGAGCACCACGTGGGCGCCAACACCCGCAGCACCGGGTAAGCAGGTGTGTGCACAACGAGGGACAATGTCCGCCACTGTGGCCATAAGCCGTTGTAGTACTTGGCTTTGAGCACCACGCGGGCAGCAAAACAAGCAGCACCGGGTAAGCAGGTGTGAACACAAAGGGGACAGTGTCCGCTACTGTAGCCATACGGCGTGCTGATACTTGGTTCTGAGCACCACACGGGCACAACACAAGAAGCATCGGGTGAGCAGGTGTGCATAAAAAGGGGACCGTGTGCGCCACTGCAGCTATACAGTGCGCTCTCGACTTCGTGCGCCTTGATTCAGCGTGGTATGCTGTTTAGTGCGGGGGTTCAGAGACCTGTTAAAGACCACGTGATTATGTATAAACAATACACAATGCCTAATGTGATTTAGTGCGGGTCTGGCATTAGTGCGGGGTGCTAGGGGGGGGTGACACTACACCGCACTAAATCGCGAGTGCACTGAACGCCGTTCTAGTACTGGGCTCTTGCGCACAAGGTGTAGATGCGTCTAGCAAAGGTCTGTGGTGCACAATTACTGAACTTACTGCTACTTGGAGTTTGAATTTCGCTGTGCATTTGCACGCAGCACGGGCAGGCATGTTTGCCAAAAAAAAAGTGCCAGCTTTCGCCATTGTGGCCATGCCCCGTGACAGCAATTGGCGAGCTCGTGCTCATTAGGGCTGATTCACCGTAATGCAGGTCGCCATTTACTGTTTCCCCTGCTACTTGGAGTGCAACTTATGCTGTGCATTTGCAAGCAGCGCGGGTAAGCAGGTGTCCGAAATTTTAAGCGGGGAGCTTCCCGATGGGTCGCAGTGTATAACCTTTGCACTGTATGCCGTGAAACGCATGTAATTACAGCGTTTGTAATTGCTTCATTGCGCCTAGAAAAAACAGAGGATAACGCTGTAATTTGTATACCGTATAAAACAAGTACTACGCCGTGACCCATCACTAACCATATGCTGCATGCCTAATGAGAGATGAAAACTTGCCTTCTTTTGTGGCTTCTCGGCAGCGGCAGGCGCCTTCCCCTTCACCACCTCCCTGCCCCCCTCCTTGCCCGTCGCCTGCTGCGTGCGCATCTGCTTCCACAGCGGCTCTGAGCTGCTGTTGCGCATCTTGGCGTACTCCTGTGCGCGCTCCTCCTCCTGCTGCTTGCGCGCCGCCTTGCTGCTGCTGCGCTCCACACACAGCGGGCAGCCGCAAGCAACCTCAATATTGATGTTGAAGTTTTGTGAAATATGTTGAAGCCTTGTGCAAAATGTTCAGGAAGTTCAATGTTCAAGTTTCGAGTTAAACTTCTGAGGTATTAGCGTACTGCTGCGCGTGCTCCTCCTCCTGCTGCTTGCGCGCCGCCTTGCTGCTGCTGCGCTCCAGAGACAGCGGCAGCCGCAAACAACTGCAACATTAATGGTGTTGAATGTTGAAGTATTGTGCAAACTGTTGAAGTTCTGCTCAACTTCAGTCTTGAAGTTTTGCACTCAAGTTGGCGTGCGCCTGTAAGCGCTCCTCCTCCTGCTGCTTGCGCGCCGCCTTGCTGCTGCTGCGCTCCAGAGTCAGCGGCAGCCGCAAAGCAAGGCCAACTTCAATGTTGAAGTATCATGCACAGTGTGTTAAAGCCACACAGAAAAAACTTGAGAAGCAATTTACCCTGGCATTCAGTGCACCTGACAACGCGACGGATGGGCGGGGCTAAGTTACTTTTGTAGCCACCGGAGTAATTACCAGAGGTAGGTGATGCAAGCAACAACTGCGGCGGTAGACGGTACCGCAGTTATTGAACCAGGCGACGCAGTGTGACTAGCACTCCTTCGCATCCGCAAGCGCGAGGTGAGACCGCTGGCGCCACATGGAAACTACTTCAAAAGCACTACACAGCGTGCATACAACGCCGGGCATGCGCCACGGTCACGAGCGTGCCGGCATGCAGAACATGGGCTCTAGCACGCCCCACAAGTGCACATGAACAAAATTACACAGTGCCAGCCTCACCCCTAGAGTTGCACGGAAACGTATATGGGCGTTCTTTTCTTGTCAAAATATGTGCAACAACTTGCTATGCTGGGCCAGTTAACGTGCAAGAGCACCGGACAGACATCACTCGCACACGCCTGCGCGACGCTGTTACTGTCACTGTTTTTTTTCAAAAACTTTAGCCACATACGCTGTATACATACACGCCCCGTATACGGCGTACATGGCTTGCGCATATATGTGTTCGCACAACCCTACTCACCCCTTTCGGTCGCCGTCGCCGTCCCTGCGCTGGCGTTTGGAGCCGCTCTTGCCGTCGTCCCTGGGCTTGCGCTTCCGCTCGCCCTTGTTGGAGGGCGGCAGGACCGCGTGCGCGCGCGCCTGCGCCCGGTACTCCTCCAGAGGCATGAGCTGCAAAAACGGCGCAGACATTGTGACATACGGGTGCAAGTTCAAGTTAATTTTGAAGTTGAAGTTGGTAGTGAAGTTGCAGATGAAGTACGCTTCCGCTCACCCTTGTTGGAGGGCGGCAGGACCGCATGCGCGCGCGCCTGCGCCTGGTACCCCTCCAGCGGCATGAGCTGCAAAAAGGGTGCAAGTTGAAGTTGATGTTGAAGTTGCAGCTCAACTACAAGGCGGTCTAGTGTGATGAGTGGAGTACCGCAGTACTTCTCCAGCGGCATGAGCTGAGAAACGGGTGCATTGTGGCATAAGCGGTGCAAGTTGAAGTTGATGTTGAAGTACAAGGCATTCTGGTGATGGGTGCCAGGTACTTCTCCAGCAGCATAAGCTGTGAAACCAGTAGATGGTACCATGGGGGGTGCAAGTTGAAGTCAAAGTTGAAGTACGAGGCGTTGCGGTCATGAGTGCCTGGTGAGGCGCCACAGTACTTGTCCAGCAGCATGAGCTGCGAGACAGGTAAATTGTACCATGGGATGAAAGTGCAAGTTGAAGTTGGAGTTGAAGGATAAGATGTCGCAGACCCACTGTTGGACACCCATGGATGTGGTCAGTCACACGTCTGAACACTTCAACAAAACGCAAACAAGGCCGCGAGCGCACTCTACCTCACATTCGTGGGTGCACGCCCAGCGCATCCGCACAGCGCGTGCTGGCGCCGTGTGTGTGCAGGCAACCGCAACATGCGGATACCTGCTGGTACTACCAAGTGCCTGCTGAGAACAGCGCAGTGCACCTACACCACACACCAGGCGTGTCTGCCTTGCACCGACAGCCGTGCTTCCCCAACCCGCAAGGCCGCAAGAAAGATGTCAACAACGCTTGAACAAGTGCTTGTCACCCAGCCCATGCAACACATGAAGCGGCGTGCGCGCTCTACGATTGAGGTATACTCCCGGCGCCCGCTACTACTGGCCCTACTAGTACCTACCACCCAAATCACAGTAGCAATTGCTGTATGCTGTGACCATCCTAGCCTACCAGTACCCACTACCCAAAACAGTAGCACATGGGCTGTATGCTGCGCCCCTCTCCTACCCTACTAGTACCTACTACCCAAAGCACCCGTTCTGACAGTAACACTGGCACACGGTTCCTTATAGGTTTTATGCTGTGCTCGTCCTCGCAGAAAGCGCCAGTACCAGCACCATCGGATGCACATATCAGTGCACCTGTACATGGCTCGCCTGCTCTCATACCATGCCCGCAGCGCATGAAGGGGATCCGGTAGCAGTCCGCGCCACAGCGCCTCCAACACAAGCAATTGCACCTTGTGCACTTACTAACACAATGATGCAACAGAGTGATTCTCAACATGCGAGCCGCGTGAGTAAAAAAAAACATCGTGGCACATGCGCTACATACAGTGCGCACCTCTATCGCCCTCGGCCGCTGCACATGTACGCACAGCACCTGCCGCCTCTCACAGCTAGCAACCCTGCTGCCCTCGCCGCGACCACCGCCCCAGCTGCATCACCCCTGTCTACCACGTCTACAACGTTGTTCACCCAGCAACGCAGAAATGCTTTATGTAAATTGAAGTACGTGAGTGTACTTTTATCAAACTCCGCTCAGAGCACGGACAGCCCTGTGCACATGGCGTGCATGTGCCTGGAAAACGCATGAGGACGCATGCTGTCGCTAGCAAACAAAAGGCCATGCTCAGCACCGCGTTGGTGTGCACATAATACCAGCACACGACGCTGTTTCATGTGGCGCACCTTCTCGCACAGCGCGCGCAGCGCCTCCAGCGCGCGCTGCCGCTTCACGCCCGGCGCCTCCCGCTCCCGCGGCGGCCCCGCCGCCTCCGCCGCCGCCGCCG
>JAULBY010037579.1:0-14175 GCA_032358315.1 Ophiocytium majus | reverse complement strand
TGACAAGCAGCGGGCTTACGGGCAACATCTTCAGCGTTGCAGCGGCTGCTGACGAGCAGCTGGCCGCAGCCAGGAAGACCCCAACCCAGCAGCTGTTGTAAGAGAGCTGTCCCACTAAAGGCTATGCGCGCACACACACCCTGGGCACCGTTGTGTATGACACGGCACCACCCCCTTGCTGCCCCCACCCTCCCAACGCTGCCCACCCCTCCGCGCCACCCAACACACCATCTCCCCCGGTCTCTCTCTCTCTCTGCCTGTGCACCCCCGTGCACCACCTGCCCTCACAGCTGTGTGCGCTTTGCAGCGCCGACGCCAAGTTTGAGTGGACAGACTGGAGATTGCCACGGCGGCAGCCGCGGGCGCCGACGATGGCACCATCCTGCGCTGGGTGTGCGCCAAGGGGCCACGCCTCGAAACGGCACTCCCTACTGGCCGCGGTGGGCCCGCTCCGGCCTCGCCAGCGCGGCGGCGCGCGGCGGGAACCTGCTGGCGCTGCGGTGGCTGCTGAGCAGCAGCGGGCGGCGCTTCGGCGAGCTGCTGAGCAACATGAGCGAGTGGGACCTGGTCGGGCCCGGAGTGCATGGGCCGCGCTACGAAACCATCGTGCCACGGTACGGGGGGGTCTTCTGGCGGTGCTTTGTCAGGCGCTGCCAAGGCAGCCTGGATGCGAAGACCCTCCTGGACGCTGCACTGCTCGGCGGCCACCTGCACGTGGCGCAGTGGCTCGTGACGGCGCGCGGGGAGCGCTTCACGGTCGGCGGCGCGGTGTGCGCGCGCCGCAGCGAGAGACCGGAGGTGCTGATGTGGGCACGCGCAGGGCTGCGAGCTGCGGCCGGAGTGGGTCGCGGACGGACTGTACAGAGCGGCGCTCATCCCTGGCTACGGCGCGCGCGTGGGCGAGGCGTGGCTGGCGCCGCTGGAGGCCGCGGGTGTGCTGGACGCGGCGACGGCCGACCAGCTGCGAAGTGGCACGTACAGGTCCAGGCCTCTGTGTTAGAGTGTGACCGCGGACCTTTGCCTGGCTCTGCCACTGCTGCTGCCGTTGGAATGGGCTGTGGTGCTAGTGCCACCAGGTGGGGGGGGCAGGGGGGGGGGGCGAAGTGCAAAAGGCCTGCCCTTTGCTACTGTAGCATTGCTGGCAACGGTGTAGCAGCAGTGGAGGCGCTGCACAAGAATGACAGTATGCAGCAGTTTGCTAGTCATTGCGACTGCCGTTGTTCACGCCAAAGCCGCCACTTGTGGTACCTGCTGCTGGTGGTTGAAAACCGTCTGTTCGAACATGGCGTGTGAAGTGTGTACTTGTGAACCTGTCGGCAAACACGGATATGCTCACCTTGTGTTGACCATGCCTTCCTGCCGCAAGTGTTGCAACGCATGTGTAGAACCAGCGGCACTGCATCACCAAACATCGTGTTGCTACGGCCAGGGTGCACTGCCTGGCTCACACAACAGGTTGTACACACGCCGCCGCCGACGGCGGCGACGCCGCTTTGTCGGCTTCAGGAAAGCAGCGTGTAGTGACACGGAATGGGAGGCTCGTGCTGAGCACTTGGACCAAGCGCAAGGTACCGCTGCACTGGGGCAAAGCTGGTGCTTCAACAACATGCAGCTGGTCCACCGCACGCACACACGCAACACACACACAAAAAGCACACACACACGTAGTTGCCAGCCACCGCAACTGATGCCTCGAAGTTCACTGTTTGTTCATCCGGGTGTGCAAGTGCCAGCTTTTGAATGTACCTGGTATAGAAAACATGCGCATGACATGCACGGCGCTGTGCATGAAGTAGCATATGCTAGTGCACAAGGCACGGTGGCAGGCCGCAGTTACTCTGAGACTGCACGGCAGGCATGGCATGGCATGGCAGTGCACTACCCCAACAAAGAACATGTGCCGCTTGGCTCGGCACGCAGGCAGCAGCAGGTGTGCTCACGTGATTATGTATGCACCTACCCAGGATTTTCATGGCCGAATTTGTGGCTGCCGCACCAGTCTCTGCGGAATAGGCTGGCGCGACACCAACTGACAACTTGCAATTGCGCGTGTGCGCCACGCATGTGCTGTCAAAGTGCTGACTGCGCAAGCGCACACCACCTCAGCTCAAACAGCCTTTACAGCGTGTTCAGCGCTGCATCAACCATATTTTTTGCCGCAGCAACAGCACGTGCCGCTTGGGCCAACGCACCCTCGGCCTCGGCCAATGCCTGCTGGGCGGGAACCAGCATGGCACGCACGCGCTTCCTGCGGCGGTCGCTGTCGGTGTCCGCGGCAGCTGTGACCTGGCGTGCATGGACGCGGTTCGCTCCCGCAGCACTGCCCCCTGCCGCCACTGCACCGCCGTCACCCACCGCAGGCCGAGCTGCAGGTGGCTCCGCGTTGACCCCCACCGTCGCCATCGGCGCCTGCCGCGCCGCCGAGCCAGCCGTCTCCTGGCTTCCATGGACTTGGTTCCTCCCCGCAACACTGTCCCCTGCCGCCGCTCCGCCGCCCGCCCCCACCTCAGGTCGGGCTTCATGTGGCTCTTGCTTGACCCCCACTGTCGCCATCGGCGCCTGCCGCGCCGCCGCATCATTCGCAGCTGCACCTCCGCCGACGCCGAGAGCCGTTCGGTCGTCGGCAGTGGCACCCGCCATCAGCGCCTCTGGCTGTGGAGCTGCGGCGCCTGCGACGGTGGCAGAGCTTGGTGTGCTGCGTCCGTTGCTGGCACTGTTGGGTCGAAGGCTCGCCGCGGCTTGGTAAGCCGCATCAAGTTCCTCTTGCGTCGGCGGCGTTGAGGCGGGAACGATGGCAGGAGGTGCTGGGGCATCACACCCAGTCGGTGGGGCGCACCAAATCCACTCAGTTCCGCGGGGCGCGTCATCGGGGCGGTAGTGGTTGATGCAGCGCTCGACGCCGGCGGTGATGCTGCTGGTGGTTACGTTAAGGAGGGCGTTGATCGAGCAACGCCCGTTTGGAGCCGTGTCCGCTGCCCACAGAAGTTGGCAGAACCTCGTGTCGTTCAGCATGGCGTGGCAAACAAACGCTCGACGGTGCCACCCTCCCCGCGGCTGCAGCAGGGCCACTGTGTAGACTGCCGCCACTTCCGCATTGGACGGCATGGCGGGACGGCTGTGGGATGGTGCTGTGAGTGTGCTGCTCGGCGTGAATGACCCAGCTGGCGCAGCTGTCTTTGATGGGGGCGAATTCGAACGCGTTCGCCTTGGCGAACCGCGAACTACCCAGGAACGTTCTTTGCTTTCCAGGTTCTCTCTGCTGAGCTGCCGCAACTGAGCGCGCGGCGCGCGCCGCGCGCGCTCTGCAGAGAAGGGAGCTGCTCTCTCGCAGCCACACAACCACCAAAAATACCAAGGCTTGGCTCAATGATGGCTGCGCAAGCATGCTTCCCTGGAGGCTGCCCTGCTGGAGGGTAACTGATGTCGCCTCCTTTCAACGCTCCCATCTGGGTGGTTGTGTGTCGCCGCAGCGCACACACTTCCAAGCACCTGAGCGTCCTCCAACCCTCAATTTGGAATTCAAAGACGGGGAGTGTCCATCGCAGCTGCAGGTGAGCACGAGCCTGCTCGGGCATGCATGCAGCTCCCTGCACAGCACTCCCGCCAAGCCAACCAACCCCACCTCGAGGCGTGCTGTTGGCCACTGACATGATATCAGTAGGAAGATTTTTTGGCACAAGCCACACACCATGTTATCAAGCACGAGAGAGCGGAAGCAGAGGCAGCACACGCCTGTGGATATAGGGGAGTCATTGGAACTCTCGTCGCACGCGATACCGCCGGCCCGGCCCTGCAGGTGGTGCGCTTATGGTTGCGGCCCTCAGCTATGCCCACCGCCGATCATCAGCCCGTGCCACACTCGCAACATGCAGCTGCTGAGCACGACTGCTGCCTTGCTTGGCTGCACGAGAGATCCTGCAATGCTGCTACACACACGGTAGCGAAGGCTGTGTGCATCGCACTGTTTTGCATTCTCATTACCAACATATTTGCATGCCCTCTTTCCGCTATCCACCGCTTGGCAGCTGAGGCACATCCAAGCGGCCAACGCCGGCCCCAGGTCGCCACGACTGTGAGTGCATCCGCCACCCAGCCGCACTTGCCCCTGCTGCGTAGCAGCAGCAACGACAGCAGCCTGTGTAGTGAAAAGGCGGCAGCACAGCGGCAGCATGCAGGGGGCTGTGGGGCAATGACCGAAACTCCTTAGGCACTTTTCGCGGTTCGAGCCTGCCACTACGGTGGATGTGGTTCGCCGCTGCGGTGCCCTCGATGGACACTGAAGAACATAACGCGACCATACTCTGGGAGCCCTCCAGCCCCCCGCCCGCCGCTGACGCACACCAAGCCTGCACCCGCTAGTGCTGCCGCATGAACTGTTAGCACACACACCACTTGCGGCTGCTGTGCCATGCTGGCAACCGAGTAATAACCACCAGTTGCCATGTGGCGGTGCCGCAACACCAGCATGGGGGCACCCTTTTAGCGCACAGCACCGTGTGTTGCCAGTTTGTGGTGCGACTAAGCACCAAGTACCGCATTGCATGTGGACCGCGTTGACCGTACTCCGCTGCTGCGCACCCGACCCTAACCCATTGGGGGACCGCCCACCCTCTGTGGCGGTGCCACCCAAGATGCGGTCGGAAGATAGAACCACACAGGCGCTGATAGCCGGGGCACGGACGCCGCATCATTAAAATACTACATGGTAATGCCCCCTAGCACCAGCGCTAAATACGACCCAACCACAACGTCTGAGGACGGCATGCAGTGCAGTGGTGTGCCATAGTGCACTGCCATTGCACCAGCGCCCACTTTCCAGGGGCGCCGACTGTGCTCGTCAGGCCTTCGTACAGCAGGTAGCTGACCTGTTCGCTTTATTTGTGTGTCACTGCTGTCTGTGCCGAGGCGCTCGTGTTCCAGGCCTTTGCACAAGAACATGACTGCATCGCTTGTCCGATGTCGGAGTCCACAGCCCAAGCCACCACAAATGAAGCTGCCACGGTTGCAAGACGCCCAGAAGAGACCAAGAGGTGGTCATCCGCTCCACTGTGCGGTATGGGCAACATTTGTAAGTATCGCCTGTGGCGCGCTATGCCTGTGTCCATGTCCATCGGCACCACGCGGTCGCACAGTGTAGGCATGCTCCGTCAGCTTGCCAAAGGTGAGGCGCCGGGGCCGCAGGTTTGTTTTGCTTGTGTCTGTTGCACGTAATTGTTGTACCTGGGAGCCACAGGCTGTTGCGTGCTGTTAGAGTATGTTACAAACAGTGATGTGCACACTGCTCGTTGCCTGCATGATATTTCCGCGTAGTAGGACTACAGGTAGCACAGAGCTTGTCTCTGTAGTGTGTGGTGTCACTTGCCACAGAGATGAATTCAAGTGCCTCGCTCTGTAGGTGCACCTTGGTGGAATACATGGTCATTTTTTACAGTAATAACAAAAACTTCAACTACACTCTTGCAGCACTGCACACTTTTTGTGCGCGCCCTATTGTCACTGCCGTCTGCTTCCTGCGGTGCTCTTGCTGCTTTTTTCCTGGTGTGGCATTGCACAATGCACACATGGTGCAGTATGAAAGGTTACTAAGCCGGCCCGTGGGGCACTGCACACGCACCTGCTCCGCTTGGCAATGCGCGCAGCTTTGCTCGAAATGTATTGGTGACACCCGCCTGAACATTGTCCGAAGCGTCTGATGCCGCACGCTCCTGCTACGTGAAGGCCCATCTAGAAGCGTAAAATGCTAGGTCTCCCTGCCGGTACAGTAGGGGCCGCACCACCGAGCAGCGAACCCGTGCAAAGGGTAATGATATATAAAATCAGCTTGAGGGCGCCACACAGAAGCACCAGCCCCCGCACCTACCGAAGCGCGGGTTCCATTGTTGACCTGTGATGCGTTGAAAGGGTGGGCGGCAGTCTTGCTCCGATATGAGGCAGCGGCTGCACGAGCAAAGCTGCTGAAATCGGCTGTTCGTCACTTCCAGCACAGGTGGATGTGCATGCAAACTGGAACTGCATACATGCGGCGTGCAGACTTGTTCGCCAACAAGTTAAGTGATGGGTGCTTCGGGCACGTCCTCCTGCGCACACAAACTGCGCCAGCCATGTGTGCCCAAAATGGAACGGTTGGCACGACACTCAGGCGGCCCTACACATTACCCCAGTAGTTCGATTTATTTGCACTCATGGGCGTGCAAGAGCACTTGCCATGCATGCCAGCACGCTCACAGCAATGGCACATGCTTGGCAGTGTATATCGGTACACGTACTCACAAGTCTGTACAACCAAGGGCAAGAAGTGCTGCTGCAAGCAGTCTGAGCCGCCGGCAGGCTACCTAGCGCTCGACCCGCCAGTAGTTGTTTACAAGTGATTTTCAGGTGGTGATGGCAGGCAAGTGGTGCGCGCCGCAGTGGTCGCCTGTGCAGCAGGCTGCTTGTACGGCGCAGTGAAACATGCCTGCCTGTCCTACAATTCCACGCCAACACACTGGCTTGCAATCTCACCAGCGCCTGCAAATGCCAATGCACCGCGCATGATGAAAGCGCTGGGCTGTGTAAACGCTGCAAAACACGATCAACAGTCCCCAGCGCACACGGTCACTGCCCCACGTGCAGGGCGCAAACAACCCCTGGCGGGCACGCACGTGCCCAACATGCCACAACATTGGCAGAAAGTGGAACACACCCTGCGCGCCAACACAGCCGCCAACACAGCCGCCGACGGCATCAGACCACTCAAAATTGTGCAGTGTGTATTGTACACCTGGTGGCAGCGCCAGCCGCCACGCGGTGCGCGCGCCCCCTCTATTTTGTTGTGCCTCCGTGCCTAGCACACCCACGACGCGCGGCCACAGCGGGTTCCTGCAGCAGTGGCGGACAGGGACACACCCTGCGGCTGGCGCACCCCACACGGCGGGCGGGCGCTGGCGCTAGCATGCGCGCCGCCGCCCCCCCCACAAGTGCAGCGGCGCACACGCGGCTGCCTACCGCCACCACCACTGCACAGCGCAGCGGCGGTCGCCGCCGGCGCCGTGCATCCGCCGCAAGCGCACGAGGGGAGGAGGACAAAGCATGGCGCCGTGCACACACACGGCGGCGCGCCCTGCCGCGGCCCTGGAAACGCTGTGATTTGCAAGTTGAAGTTGCACTTCCTGCACTTCAAGTTGCACATGTGTTGAAGTTGAACCCTAGGGGGGGACAGGGACCGCTCTCACGCGCCCCGCGCGGTGAGCCCCTCAAGGACCGTGAAGTATGTGGGGAAGGTCTTGGCGGTGCAGCCGGGGTCGTTGATGACGACGGGCACGCCCGCGCACGCCGCCAGGCTGAAGCACATGGCCATGCGGTGGTCGTCATACGTGTCGATGGCCACGCCGGCGCGCATGGCGCCGGGCGCGAGCGGCTGCACGATGCAGTAGTCGTGCCCCTCCTCGACCTGCAATAATACGTGAGAGCCACATGAAACCCATTAGCTCAAGGTGCTGTATATAAATGTGGACTAAAAAGCCGGCAAATGTCCCCATTTATATGTTAGAGGCCAAGTGGTCGTCGTATGTGTGTTGGCTTGCATGGCGCCGGGCGCCAGCGGCTGCACAATGCAGTAGCCGTGCCCCTCCTCCACCTGCGGCAGCCTCAAGGTGTCATTCACCACAATCACACTTCGAAGTACTACTTCAAGTAGTGTCATTTACAAGAAGCTGGCACAGTTCCTGTTCATGTTTTGAGTGCAGAACTTCACAAGTGGGCTGGCTGGGGGGGGGGGGGGCGGGCGGGGCTGCAGAGCCAGGCACAGTGCTGCAGGCCTCTGGCAACTTCACAACCGTACTGCTGTTGCGAGGATTTGCTTGCGGGCGGCAACCTCTGTGCGCGCGCGTGTGACTTAAGGCGGCATGTCCGACCGAGCGGTCCACTTCAGAATACTGCGAATTATGCAGTTACTGCTCAGCAAACGCACAAAAGTTGGTATCATGCACACCGAGGTTGGCCCTCTGAGTACAAGTACCCTTGAGCGTTTGCCGCACCATCAAAAATGAATTTGCCAGTGAATTTGAACACATGCTGCTATGGCAGTGCTCGCCATTGCTGTTGTACTTCGTCAGTAGTAGTTGCAGAAGTAGTATCGAGCAACTAGTGATGCCCTGCTGCATGCACTGTCCCATACGAGTGTGTAATTACACATCTGCGACAGTCCAACATAGGGGCATGTGGGCAATGGAGCAGCACAGCTGTGCCAGCCTCCGCATAGACCCTCTGCGGCCTGCAGCACATGCAGCAGCAGCGGCTCTCGCACGGTGACTTGAAGGTGCATTAGCGCAGCCTCGCCTTACCTTAGGGCCCAGTGGGTGACCTCCGTGACAGTGGCCCTCACATACTTCTAGTATTAGTCTATATGTAGAAGTAGTATATTTCAGTGTACTGTGACTCACAACACCACTCTAGAAGGCACGTGCTGTCACCGCTTTGCGCGCTCGGCAACCACCGCCACAACACGAAGGCTGCTGCATGTACCCATGGCATGCCTTTGAAGGTGCGCGTGGCATATGAGCGTGAAACATGAATAGCACTTGTGTCTCTCAACAAAGCATACCGCACCAGCGTGATTAGTGGACCACGTCAACTAGGCTGACCTTCAAGATAACGCATTTCATGCGCTCAACCGCACCACCGAACACAGTTCTACATATGGAGTATGTACTTTTATTGAACTCCGCTCAGGGCGCGGAAAGCCCTGTGCACGTGGCGTGCGCGTGACTATATGTACTATGGAGCACTTTGTTGTAATTGACAACTTGCTTGGTTGTCACGCAACCCGACCCTCCCCTGACCTCCCAGATTGTGAGCTCCATGATAATGGCAGGTCAGCACTTACTGAAAATTGTTCTTCATCAAGTGTGTTTTGTCACCTCTGAATTTTGCCAGAGGATGTTTACTACCTGGAGTCGTTACTTGCACAACCAACTGTAATCCACCACTTCACGCCCAGCTGGGTGAGATCTGTGACAACTGCCAGCTACTTGAACTTTGTACCTCTCAACTACTGTAAGTGCTCACCTCGGTGCCGAGCTTGGTGAGCTCCATGACGATGGTGTTCTGCGCGCTCCGTCTCCTTGACCCGCCAAGTAGCTACTACTTGAAGTTTGTACGTCAACAACAACAATGAAGTTTGTACTTCAACTACCATGTGCCCTCACCTCAGCGCCGAGCTTTGTGAGCTCTGTGACGATGGCCTTCATGCGCTCCGTCTCCTTGACGCGCCAGTTGTAGACGTTGCGGATGGCTGTGGGCCCCTCCGCAAAGAGCGCAATCACCGCCAGTGTCATCGCCGCGTCCGGGATCTCGCCGCAGTCCACGTCCACGCCCTGCACGCACAGCCATTGTTCATGCGCACACACACAGTGTTCGTGAATTCATGAATGTGTCGTCGCCGCGTGTGGGGTCTTGCCGCTGTCCACGTCCACGCCTGCGCTCACACAGACAGTGTTCATGCGCACACACAAAGTGTTCATGAACACATGAATGCGTGGGGCGAGGAATGCCACCTGATTTGGTATGATGGCTTCCCACTTCCATTCTGGCACTGCGCGTGGCTGTTGCAGCAACTGTGCATCAAGTACTCTCCACGTGCGCAGCACCTATGCCAACTTCAGGCGCTCCTGACAGAGCAGGCAGCAGCGCAATTGGGCTTTGAGGCTTTGGCTGCTCAACAAAATTTGTCATATGTGGGTCTTTTGAGAGGTGCCAAGCAGATGGCTTGCAGCCATCAACCTTGGCAGCAAATGCAGCTGGACGATGCCAGCAGAGGAACAGTGCGCACAAGAATGTGCATGAAATTAAACTTGTGACCAATATTGCGCACACACCAACATCAGGCAGCACAATCACTACTACCACAGCAGCCGCGGCAGCCGCAGCAGCGGCCCCGAGCATTTGCCGCACCCACCCCGAGCTCGGCATCTAGTGCGCACAATGCCACCATGCCGTATTACCCCACATCACCGCAGCAACATGGAACCCCAGCTTTGCACAATAACGCACTGGCAAAGCTACTGCAGCAGCAGCAGCAGCAGCAGCCGCACCTACCGCTGCGGCTGCTGCTGCACTAAGCTGACCAGCTTGGTGCCTGGCGCGCCCGACATTGTCGTGGCACCCTCGTCCAACTAGCCATACACTTCGAAGTACTACCAGATGTGACTTGCGTAAACCAGCGCGCATAACCTCCAAACTTGAACGCTGTCGCAAAATAATACTTCTGAAGTAGGCAGCACACTTGATACCGCAGCTGCCGCTGCTGGTGTTGGTGGTTGGAGCGACAACTTGAAGTCACCATGCATTAGGGAGATCAATCATAGCAGTCTCCATTCAACGCAGGAGAACATTGCCGCTTTGCACCTTGTGCTTTGCGCCCGACGCTTGCGATACCGTCACTTGGGTCCTTCTCCCTCCAGCGTGCAACACCAAACTTCAACTTGTGCACATGAACTTCAACTTCAACCACAACTGGCACTGCCTCCACTGCACAAAAGCTGACAGAATCTTGAGCTTGGCGCCGGGCGTCCACGGGCAACACCGCCATGGAGTCCTCCTCCCACTTCAATATGCGATATCAAACTTCATCAACTGCACTGGATTTCAACTACACACGCATTGCCACCACTGCCACCACTGCACGAAAGGCACCTTGAGCTTGGCGCCCGGCGCGCACGACACTGTCCAGCGCGCACGGCACTGTCATGGCGTCCTCCTCCCAATCCAGCACGCAACACCAAACTTCAACTATCTTGTGCACAAACTTCAACTTCAAACACCAACAACACACACCACTGCCGCCATTGCACGAAATCCCACCTTGAGCTTGGCGCCCGGCGCGCGCGACACCGTCATGGCGTCCTGCTCCCACTCCAGCGTCGCGCCCATCTTCTCCAGAACCTGCGCAAACTTTACGTCGCCCTGCACGCTGCCGCGCCCGCACCCCACCACGCGCACGGGCCCGCCCGTGATCGCCGCGCCGCCGAGAAAGTACGAGGCGGACGAGGCGTCGCCCTCCACGGCAATGGTCCCGGGGGAGACGTAGCGCTGCCCGGCGGGGACGAAAAATTTAGGCGCACCGTTGGGGCCGGTGGACTCGTCCACGCGCACGCCAAACTTGGCCATGAGTTTCACGGTCATGGAGACGTAGGGGGCGCTCACGAGCTCGTCGGTGATCTCGATGGTGACGTCGCCTTGCGCGAGGGGCGCTGCCATAAGGAGCGCGCTGAGGTACTGGCTCGAGATTTTGCCGCTGACGCGCGCGGTGCCGCCGGGGATGCCCTGGGCGGCGATGCGCACGGGGGGGCAACCGGTGTCGCTGCAGGTGGCGTCCACACCCAGCTGGGTGAGGCCGTCCACCAGGTCTTTGATGGGGCGCTCCCGCATGCGGGGGGTGCCGTCCATGACGAAGTTACCCTTGCCGGCGCACATGACGGCTGTGAGGGGGCGCATGGCGGTGCCGGCGTTGCCGAGGAAGAGTTCAATGGGCGTGTCCGTGGGGGAGTCGAAAGGCCCCCCGTTGCCTTGAACCACCACCCTCTTGGCCTCCACGTCGCGGTCCAGCTGCACCCCCAGGGTCTGCAGCGCCCCCAGCATGTAGCGGATGTCGTCGCTGTCCAGCAGGTTGTTGATGGTGGTGGTGCCGCTGGCGAGGGCCGCCAGCAGCAGGACACGGTTGCTAAGAGACTTTGACCCAGGCAGCACCACCTCCCCGGCGATGCGAGAGATGGGTGCAACGGTCAGGGTCTCCATCTTGCTGGCGGCGGTCATGTGCAGCGCAGGCAGGGTTTCATGGCGCCTCCTGCTGGTGGCGGCGGCCAGGGTGGGCAGCGGGCGGGCCGGCAAGCGCTGAGGTTGCAGTAGGAACTGTTGCTGCTGCCGCTGGTGTGACTGCACCACAGGAGGGGCGAAGCCTTGGGCTGCCCCCAGGGCCCCCAGTGCGCAGACTGCCGCCAGGGTCCGCATGGCTGCTGCTGCTGAGGTTAGGCTGGCGCTGAAGCGGTTGACAGCACTGCACCTCCCACCCCCCCTACCTTCTCCTTTGAAGATGCGGCTGTGAAGGGCGGCACGCATGCAGCAACAGCCCCCTGGGTACCCCCAGAGCCCCTGGGAGCGGGGGGAGGGGGGCAGCAGGGGCCCCGCCAGGGGGGGGGATCTTATGAATGTCCACACACTCGTTTGGAGCCTGCCTGCAGGCGGCAGTGGCGCGCCGTCCGCGATGTCGTCCTTCGCAGTGCCGCCACCAGCAGCGTTGGAGTCACTGTACCCCGCGGAGCAGTGCGATGCCTCTGGCGTGTGCGTCAGACAAAGCCGCAAGAGGGGGAGAGGGCTGTTTGCGGCCAGGGCCTACAAGGCAGGGGATACCCTGCTGCTGGAAAGGTGAGAAGCACAGCCCTTGGCGGCAGCAGCGGCCTCAGTAGCAGGCGCTGTGCGCTAGGCTGGCCTGGGATGGCGTTGCAATGCCTAACGAGCTGCCTGGCCCGCAGCAGCACAAGCACTCTGCAAAAACATTCCAACCCTGGCGACTGTGCGGCTGGCAGTCGCCTCCACCTGAGCAGTCCCATGCCCCACACCCCACCGCCGCCACCCTGGCTGCCTGCAGCTCTGCTGCATCACGCGTCGTTGTTGCACCAGCATGCTTGCTATCACCTCCACCACTCGACAACATGCACCACCGCGCTGCGATATGGAGGTCCCTTGTTGGGCCTCCTGGCTGGCCTCGAGGCAGGGGGCAGCGCAAGCCAGGGCGTCAGCTCTGAGCTTGCCTGCCCGCTGGTGCCTCGCGGTCAACGAGCAGTGCGAAGAGAGAAGGAACACGCAAACCACCATGGCGCCGCACCCGCGTGCGGGTCGCATGGCACCCTGGCTAAATCTGTGCTCCACACCACACACGCACACACCCGTACATAAGGTCAGCAGCAGCGCCTGGATCTGACGAGACGCAGGCGCGCTGGTGCCAACCTTTGAAAGCAAAGTCGCATTGCCAGCACACCACCTATCACCTGCCATGTGTACAGCACAGCCAATCCATGTCGCCCATCGCACGCACTTGCTGCCTCTGCGTACCTTCCACGCGTAGGCCCCTTGCCGCCATGCAGACCCTGAGCAACGTGCAGGAGGCCATGGTGTGCCGCGAGTGCATGGCGTTCGTGGGCACGGTGCGCATGCAGCTAGAGCTGCTGCGCGGCGTGTCGCGGATGGAGTGCCTGCGCGCCGCACTGGAGCTGCAGGCGCGCGGCGGCGCCGCTTCTGAGGAGGTGAGGGCCCGCTCTTGCAGCACTCAGTTGAAGTACACATGTTGAAGTATGTTAGAGCACGCGCATGCATGTTGAAACACATGCGCCCTCATGACAGCTTTGCTGGGGTGCCTGCACACACTCTGCATGCTTGCACCCTGCCTCCCTTCTTTATTTTGACGGCCACAAGTACGCTAGGTATTTCCAGCGCCCCTCTAAAGGTGCCTGCAAACGTAATCAACCCCTCACCGCCTCGCCGCCCCCGCACATGTGCCAGGCCGCCGCACCACTGCTGCTGAGCACGATCTCAGCTCGCCCCCTCCCCTCCCCTGCCCCCTCCCCCCCGCTTTCCCCCCCCGCTGCCGCCAGCAAGGCTTTCTGAGCGAGCTTGTCCCCTGCGGCGGCGGCTGCGGCGAGGTGTACTGCAGCACGACATGCGCCACACGGCACTGGCGCCGCAGCCACTCGCGCCTGTGCGTGGGCGCCATCCCTGATGCGGCGGCAGACTCCCACCCGCTGGTCCTGTTTCGCCGCCACGCCGTCGCCACGAACGAGATTTTTCTGCTGGTGGCAGAGGTCGTGGCGGACCAGCTGCGCAGGCTCGAGGGGGACACGGGTGCGTTTGTGTGCTGGCGGTGCTCAGCGGTTGATCTGCTGCATGGTGCGCACCATTTGTCCCGCGGATATCGTATGTTGACATTGCTGCTGCTCAGCATTTGCTCTGCTGCATGGCACCCCATTTGTCTCCTGGTTGTCTTCGCTGTTGAAGTTGCTCAGCTCAGCATTTGCTCTGCTGCATGTCACACCAGTTTTTTCCGTGGTCGGTCGTCTTCGCTGTTGAACTTGCTGCTGCTCAGCATTTGCTTGGCTGGTATGGCACACCACACATCCGCCAACGCCCCCCCCCGCGCCTCCCCCC
>JAULBY010037568.1:0-14177 GCA_032358315.1 Ophiocytium majus | reverse complement strand
GGGGGGGGGGGGGGGGGGGGGGGGGGGGGGGGGGGGGAAGGGGACTCCCGTGTTGTGTGGCTGCCCGCGGCCTGGCTGCCCTGGCTCACGGCAGCCTGGTGCCCTCCACCTTTGTTATTGGGCACGGCCGCTGGTAGGGGGGCTTGGCCCTCTGTGTTCTGCAAGTCATGCCGCTTATTGCCGCATGGCGCGGTGGTGGTGTGCGCTGTCCATGTGTAGTGGGATGCCAGAGAGTCACATGCTGCCACATGTCGTGTCACTATTGGCGTGGCGCAGGCATACTCACTCCCACTGACCGATAGGCACAGCACACTGCAGCCGCCATATGCCCCCATTCTGCCGTTCCGTGTCCCTCTACTAGCAGTAGCAGTGCCCCATGTCAGTCCCCACATTGTGGCTCGCATCACAGGCCACCACGTCTGCGTTGTACTGTGCGCCTTGCAGCCTGGAGCAGCGCGACAAGTCAGACCAGGAGGGCATGCTGTCCCTCAAGTCCAAGGTATTCGCCCTCACGCTGTGCCGCGAAACACCTGCACTGTCAGTGCCTGGGCGCACCCCACACGTGCCGAGCACCTGTGCCGCTGCCGCCCTTGTGTGCGGCCACACACACATGCTCTGCCAGTGCCAGTGCGCTCGCCATGTGCCGGTTGCCTCGCATCACGCGTGCCGTGCACGCAGCGGGTCGCACACCTGTGTGTGCTGCCACCGCTGCTGCCGCCGGCAATGCCGTCCCGGGCGCCACTGGTGCTGCCGCCGCCGCTGCCGCCACCTCTATTGCTGGGGCTGATGGCGCCGCCGCTGCTACCGTGCTGCCGCTGCCACATCGCTGCTGCGACTGCCACTGCCGCTGCTGCTGGTGCTGCTTCTCCCCTGCTGCCGATGGTCTGCGCTTTTGCAGATCCACCTAATCGACCTCGCTGGCAGCGAGCGTGCCAAGGCGACAGGTGCTGAGGGGGACAGGCTCAAGGAGGGCGCCAACATCAACAAGAGGTGGGCACACCCGCCGTGTACCTACTACTAGTAGTACTTCTGAAAGACAAAATGCAGTACCATGTACTACGTAGTACTTTGACAACTACTTCTACAGGGGCGAGAGGGGGCTTTTGAGCTTTAGGTGGTTACAGGAGGGTTGGGATGGTCAGGGCCGTTTGTGCGCACTCAGACACTGGCCTGGCCATGCCTGCAAAGACTGCACAAGAGTGTTCTCACACGCACCAAGTACATGCTGTCAGGCATGCACGGGCTCGGTTGGGGGCGCCCTGAAATAAGAGCAGTGCATGACACTTCTTCCATCGTCCGAAATGGCATGCGGCAGTGCCGCCTCCTGCCTGCTCCATTGCGCGCGCTGCTGGGCATGAAACGCCGACTACTGGTCATGCACCTTATCCTGCGCTTCACTTCTCAACCCCCTCTATCCCTTCCTGGTGTGTGCTCTTGTTGCCTGGGCAGCCTGAGCGCGCTTGGCAATGTGATCGCCGCGCTCACCTCGCCATCACGCAAGCACATACCCTACCGGGATTCCAAGCTCACAAGGCTGCTGCAGGTGCCCCCCCCCCCCCGCCCCCGGGCTCCCTTGTGGTGTTCAGCAGTGAGCACATGCCTGGCAGTGCTCAGCACCAGCAGGCAACAAGTCTTGCAGTACTAGTATACTCTGCAGTGCAGGTGCCAGCCTTGGCATGCTCAGCAGCAGGCAATGTGCCTCGCGCCGTTCGGCTGCGGTGGCATGCGGCCAACTAGAGGTGCTGCAGTGTGGCTGCTACATGTGCATGTCTCGCGCAACCGGCTGGCTGGAATGTGACGCGCCAATTGCTGCGCGGCGGCAGGGCTGCTTAATGGTGCTGCATGAGCGCCCATGGCTGCTGGTGTCAGCCGCCTCGGGCCTCTCACAGCATGTGCGGCCTATCACCATGAGATGTAACCGGCTGTGGCGCGCTTGCTTGTGCGCGCCGCAGGACTCGCTCGGCGGCAGCGCCTTCTGCATGGTGGTCTGCAACGTGAGCCCGTCCAGCACGTGCGAAGGGGAGACCATCAGCACGCTGCGCTTTGCCGAAAGGTGAGGCAGCATTGCGCTCTCACTCAGGCACTCTGAGCTGCGGTCTTGGTGTTTCTGCCTAGCATCGCTGCCACCTAGTCTGCGCAGCAGCATGCAGCAGCGCTAAACAGCCGCCTCGCAACACTCTCAACCTGCAACCCACGCCATCCCTGACTCTGGGCCTGCCCCACCGCCTCCACGTCTGCCGCCGCCGGCGGCCCCGCCGCCTTCTCCGCCGCCTTCTCCGCCCTCACCGCCGCCGCCGGTGCAGGTTGAAGAAGGTGAAGAACCGCGTGCACGTGCATGTGGACGTGCGTGCGCGCCGCATCGTCGAGCTGCAATCACAGGTGAAAGCGCTCACGGGGCGCGTCGCCGAGCTGGAGGCGCTGCTGGCCAAGCACGGCATACACTCATGACTCTGAGTTATGAGTCGTGAGTCATGATCCTGCCTTAACCCACGTGGCCGTCAGCCGCACCGCTTGGCTCTGTGGCGGCTGGCTCACTGCCGAAGTGTGCCATTTCACGCCGCTGCGCCCCGGCGCCCTGCCCCTGTGCGCGGCCCATTGCGCAGCATGTGTTGTGAGGTACGCCGGCGGCGGCCCACTGATGTGCCGCCAGCCGCATTCTGGCTCTGTGGTGGCTGGTTTGCTGCTGCAGTGTGCCGTTGGACAGCGCACTGCCGCTGCGCGCCGCTCTGAGGGCAGGGCATGTGAGCTGCTCCGCTGGCGGCAGCGGCGTGCGGGTGTGCCCACCTGCTGGGAGTGCTACTCAATGCTTGTTTTTAAACGCGCCAGGCAGCGGTGAATGCCGCCAAGCGCCGGGTTCGCACTTGCTGCACACCAGCTGTGCGCCAGCTCGTGGCCGGGCGTTCTTGTACGGACAATGTGCCGCAGCGTGTGATTTTTAGGCCACTGCACTTGTGCAGCGCGCATTGAGTGCTGCCTGGGCGGTGCTTCCCGCTGGCTGCCGCTTTTTCTTTACCTAGAAATGCCTGGGGGCGCCGAACACCACGCGCGTGCAGCCGCCCACGGGCTGTGGCTGGCTGCTTCGGCTGCAGGCAGGCACGCAGTGCCGTGGTGGCACTGCCGGGTGGGCGGGTGTGTCCTGCACAATGCTGGCTGCTGCGCTGACGCGCACGTGGGCTCGTAGTTCCACGTGCATGGGCGCGCAAGGTAGTGCGCTGGTCCTGCAGTTCCCCTTGGCATGAGCATCACATGAGCGGTGCCTGCTCAATGCACTTCGCGCGGTCCGTTCACGAGGGCGGTGGCATGCCCCCCCCATGCAACAGGCGGTGTTTCAAAGTTGGTGCATGCTTGCATGAACTTTGAGTCTAGGATTTGCTGCAGCTTTCCTCACTTCATTTTCACTTCATATTGATAGTCTGAGTCAGTGCAAGCACATGTTACTCTTGCACAGCACACACTCACTAGGAACTACAGTGACACACACAATCAAGTGTGCGTTGCCATTCCCATTGCCATTCATGTGCCATTATAAAGCAGCATTTTCAGCAGCGAGTGAAGGATGAGCTCAGTAGCTAAAAATGTCAGACTGGAGCCGCAGGTTGTGTGCCGCATGCCTTTGAGCACACTGCTGTGCACACCCGTGCACTGTACTGCCGGCAAGTAGACATGCCTACTTGCATCTGCCACTGCACATGCCACCGCACTTGCTCAGCAGCAGCCGCACCCAGCCAAGGCAGTCTGCATGCTGCCCTTGTTCGTTTCCGCACCCGTTTCGTTTCGGGCCTCCACGGCAGAACCCCGGTGTGCTGCTCGCGTGCGGCAGTGGCGTCCCGCTGCTGTCAGAGGATAGCAGCCCACAGCAGCACGGGCAACAGGGACGGGGTGCCTGTGCTGCTGGTGTTACCGCCGCAGGTGGTGCTCCGGTCGCTGGGAATCCATAGCCTGCCCAGGGGGACCCTGTGCGCAGGAGTCGGCATCATCGATCAGTGGGAGGCGCAGAGACTCCTTACACACGCGCGCGGGCGGCAGGGCAGGGGCAAGCAAATGGAGCTGCTGGCGCTCGTGCCCATGCTGCTGCTGCCCCTGCTACTAGTGCCGCTGCTGCTATTGTTGCAGTGCGGGTGGTGCCGTGGGTTGTGCGGCTGCTGCGGCAGTTGCACAGGTGCACGTATGACGGCAACAGCAGCAGCAGACGCCGAGCAGGTGTATTGCTCCGACATGGGCCTGAACCACCACCACTACGACCCTGCTGCGGCGGCGGCATGCTAGCACGTCATCGGGCACCGTGAGCCATAGCACCACGCACCCGTAACACGAAATCGCCGATGGTGCGTCCAAAGCCGCAACCGGAGCCCAAACCTAGACGTGCTAAGCCATACGCCGTATGACCTTGCGTCATCAAAAGCAGGCCCTCAAGGGGATGCCATGCCCTCATGAGAGATGCACTGGCCTCAAGCAGGGGCTTACCACAGCGCAGCAGGATGGTGCACGCGGATGCTGCTGCTGCGCGCTGTGCCGACGACGTCAGCAGCTGAGCGGTGAGCGGTTACGCAACGCAGCCTGCGCGTCAGTTTTGCTGCCACTGCACTCTGCTGTAGGAGCAGCAGCTCTCATCATTGTTGTGTACCGGTATGTTCACTCGTTGTATGTGCAGTGGCATATAGTCCATGTGTCATTTGAGACGACGGCATACCACGAGCGGGCTGCAAGTGCAGGAGCGCCAGCAGCTGCCATCTTTACAACAATGCAACAGCCGCTGCGGGAAACCCAACAGGCGTATTATGCAGCGCAGCCAGTCTCTGCTGCTGCAGCTGCTGCTCTGTGCTGCATGTTATGCCGGTGCTGGCTGCCAGCGCTTGCATCGATCTTGGCATGCGCCACCGCGCGGTCACGTATCCTATTTTGTTTGACACTATGGTCACTGTGAGGTAGGGACTCCGAACTGTTCCTTTTTGTCCACACTCAACATTCCCACCAAAAATCGCACTGTACATGCAGTCTATGGAGTGCGTAAATGACGGGCAGCGCCAAAATCGAATGTGCATGCCGTCCTGTCCTTTGTCGTTTGCATGCTATTGCGCATGTATCCGTGCTTGGCGCAAGCACTTGGTACGATGTGTGTGTATGTGCGGGAATGGCGTGGTAACTTTAAAACTGCAGCAGCGCTATAAGCGACTGCAGCGCCGACCACAGCCCTGGGCTTGCGCGCTCCTGTTTGAACTGTTTAGCGCAGGCAGAAAGTACCACAGTTTGAAGGCTGTTTCCATTTTACAGCTGCCAGCTGGCGAGACCTAGCAGGTGGCGGATATGCGACAGTGTGGAGTGAAAAGGGGGATCCATGATAATGCTTGTGCTTGGGGGTAGTAGCACACACACACACAAACATGAACATGCTGTAGCAGCGTATACAGTGGCCTGCAGTGTTCGGAGTCGTAGACACACGAGGGCATGTGTGCACCGGCTATACTATACATGACCTGTACTTCAAGTACATAGCGCACAGGGGTTTCTGCACCCCAAGCGGAATTTGACAAAGACATAAAATGCTACATACGTTCAAATACTGGAGCCATGGAGTCCGCACCAGACATCCATCCCATTACAGAGCACCAGCTCGAGCTAGCTGCCCACAACAAAATCGCCACGTTTCGCCGCTTTCGCCGCTAGCGCTCTTCCGAACGAAAGCGCCTGCCTCAGGCGAAAGCAGAGCTGCAGCAACCAATTGCAATTGCCACAAATTTCCTCCGATTTGTGTGCCTGGACCGGCGAGCGAGCCCGTGGCGGCCATGACTAGGTGCGCAGCACCAGGGGGAGCTTCTGCCACAGGCGCAGCTGCTGGCTGCTTTTCGAACTGGTACCCGGGCAGCGAAAAAACCCGGACACAGCGGTGAAGTTGCCGCAAAACGGGCAACTGCCATGAACGTGCACCAGCAGCAGTACAGGGGGACAGCTTCTGGCAGTGATAGCGACGATTTGCATTGGGAAGACGACCGTGCGGGCTGGGACGATCACTGGGGAGAGCCGCTTGATGACGAGGTTGAGACGCTGATGGGCGACGGCCCTCCTAGTGGAGTTTACGAACAGGTGCGAAATGTTGCTGCTGGTTCGGGCGCTGTCTGCACAGCCGCTGCAGCTGCATGTGCTCCCGTCGTACCATATGGGCTGCTGCTGCCATGCTGGTGACTGTCGCTGGCGTAGCATGCTCCTGCTACTAGCTGGGAGGGGGGGGGCTAGGCCGTGCCGCAGTTATGCTGCGGTGACTTCGGCTATTCGAAACCCTCACCCACCAGCTGTTATGCAGAGTTAACAGCTACCACGACTATTGCTAACCCTACAATGCGAGCTACCCGGTCTTCAGCACCACTACCTGCACCTCACCGTGCTTGGACGCTTTGTGTGTGCGGCAACACCTCACTTCCCTCCCGCTCCCCTCCCTCCCGCTCCCCTCCCATCCCCACCGCTCCGCTCCCGTCCCCACAGCAATACCTCAAAGACACCACTTTGCTCCGCGCCGCACAAAACCGCCGCCGCCCCCTCCCCCCTCCCCCCCCCTCGCCCCCTCCCCTCACACCCTGGGAACTAGAGCTGCGTGATGGCATGGCCCCCTGGGTACCTCCCAGCCCCCCTGACCCCCTAGGCACTCCCCACTTTGCAGCATTTGGTGCGGCAGCGGCAGCGGTGGCGGTGGCAGCGGTGGCAGCGCCGCTGTTCACGTGGCGTGCTGCGGCGAGACGGCGCGGGCGGCGGCGACGGGAGGCAGCGGCACTGCGGGAGCGGTTTGCTGCATTGGCGGCACGCGCTGATGGTGCTGATGACTTGGCGGTGAGCGCAGACCCATCGCAGTTTTTGCAACGTACTACTACAGTAATACTGCGAAGTACATGCCCACGGCTGGCACTGTCCAGCAAACACCTGTGCCGGTTACCGCAGGATTGGTGTGTGTGCATGCGTATGTATATGTGAGGACTCGTCTAGGAGCGGCTTATACATAATAGATACAAGCAGCTTGTACATGCTGGCGTGTCAAGGTTGGGCGATCAAGGAATTTTGAATCGTTCGTTTCATTCGCAATGGCGTTGACAAAAACATGCACTTGGCTGTTTTACGCCTGCTGGCACTGCTGGGTGCACCACCACCGCACTCGCGACATGGCCGCATTTCCTCACTGCCGCCACCGCCATGCCCCTCCCCACAGGCACTGGCCTTGTCCAAGGCGTGCTCAGCACTTCTGCCCAGGGTGGAGTGCACCACCATGAGAGCCGTGGCCCGCACGGCCCAGCTTCGCACGCGCGCCCGCAACACCATCGCTCGCGCAGACGCAGCTCTGGCGGCCGCGGCTCGTGCCATCAGCGGAGAGGAGCCCTGCAGCTGCAGCAACCACGGCACCCGCAGCAGCAGCTTCGGGAGTCCTGGTGGCGGCGGCGGCGGCGGCGGTAGCAATGGCCATGGTGATGGTGGCGGTAGCGGAGGCGATGCGGCGCTGGCTTTGATGGATGGCGTGGTTGGCGGGGGCAGCCCCGGCGTGGAGAGATCACGTGCGGTCAGCGAAGCCTCGGGACGTGGTGCTGGCGGCGGCGGCTGTGGCTGCGGCGGTGATGCTGGTGGGCAGTGTGTTGGCGAGCAGGTGGGGGGTGTAGTCATGGTAACACGCTATGCTTTAGGCTGCGCTTTGCTCATCGTCTCAGGCACATGTGTCCTTCGTTTCAGTAATGGCACGGTGTCCCTAAGTAAGTGCTGTTGTCCTCAGTTGTGCAGGTTCTGATTGAGTGGTGTGCGGCAGGGCAGGGGTGTGTGCCCAAGTGGTGCCATCTACTGCCGGCCAGGATGTGCATGTGCTGATTGCTCATGTGCGCATGTACTTCGAAGTAGGTGTTTGTGGGGCCGGTTCTCCAAGCGCTTGGTGAGATCAGGCGCGAGTCCCACCATTAGCAGTGTAGCCACAGCTGCTGCCGTTTGAATGACTGGCACCATGTGACAAGGACCATCACATGACTGGCATTGACCACCGACTCAGGCACCCCCGCCCCCCTTTCCACGACCCTGGCTTGCTCAGCGACGTTTTCTTCTCTGGCACTGTAACAGAAACTGTAAAAGAATGGTGGTGATGGGTGAGCCATAGCCGCAGCTGCACCTTCCAAAAGGCCTCTAGTGACCGACTGTGACGGTCAAAGTGGCCGCCGCAGCCCCACCAGGCCCCTGTTTTTTTTCTTCTAGTTTGCACATATGCGCATGTGCCTGTAAGCATGCCACCCTGTTGCATCCTGGAAGAGCACTCTGCGTGCTGAACTTGAAACTGTATAGCATACTTCAAGTATGAAGTACTGGTGCATTAGACGTCCTGACCCGTCACTGTGTGCGTCCTGTCAAGGGCGCGCACACGGAAGGGCACACTCTGTGTGTCGAACATGAACTGTACCAAGTGTACTACGTAGTATAGCGTACTTCAAGTTAAAAGCACTGGGGTGCCAGTTGCCCTGACCCGTCACTACACACGCATGCTGTCTATTTTTGGCTACCTTGCCCCAGGAAATTCCTGTGGCAGAGCTACTCGCGGAGATTCCCGAGGTGGCCGACGCGTGCCGCGCCGCCGCGCAGCTGCCACAGGAGGTCCACCAGCTGGAGGAGCGACAGGTCAGCTGCTGCTGCTGCTGAGCACTGCCACTGCTGCTGCTGAGCAAATGCATCTGCTGCAGCTGTGCATGACCGGCAGGTGCTCAGCCCACACCCAGTCTGTGAGACACCCCAGGAAGCCACACTGCCACTTGCTCCTCACCGTGCAGCGCTGTGCCACTGCTGCTCAGCGGCTGCAGGTGCTCCGCAGCAGGTAGCGCGGCGGTGGCGCACGCCGCAGGACGCGGGTCAAGTCCCGTGGTCTGGCACTTTCATGTGCGCGGCGTGGTGAACACCATGGCAGGGCCTCGCACACCGCTCAGCAGCAGGTAGCTCTGGCACGTTTCCGTGTGCGGCGTGGTGAGAAACCATGGCAGGGCTTCGCACACCGCGGGGGCCGGCCTACCTTTCTCGCACCACCGCCCACTGAAACTCCCTCTGCGCACCCTCATTCACCACTAACTTCAACTTCCAACTTCAACCCATGCGCAGGCGGCGCTGGAGGACGCCCTAGTGCGCGTGCGCCGCTGCGTTGAACCTCCATTTGCGCACACCCTCTCCCCATGACCGTAACTATATATTTAATCTTCAACTTTAAACTTCAACTCATGTGCAGGCGGCGCTGGAGGACGCCCTGGAGCGCGCGCGCCGCTGCGTGCTGGCGCACCTGCGCGAGCAGTCGCTGGGCCTGGCGGGGGCGCGTGCGGCGCTGACGTGCGCACGACGCCTGCGCTTGGACGTTGAGGGCGATGTGAGGCGGCTGGAGGGGGAGATGGCCGTGGCGCAGGAGCGCGCGCGCGTGCGGCTGCGCGCCCTTCTGCGGGAGGTGCGTGCCTGCGGGCGCGGGTGTGTGTGTGGGGGGGGGGCGATGCAGTGCAGTAAGTGGTGAGGTGGTAAACGAAGCACAAATTTTTCATACTTGGAAGGATGCACATACGGCGTGCAGCGTGTTCGTACACAGCGTACATGCCCATTGGTACACACACCATGTGCGGCGCATGTCGGTGTTTTTGGCACGTGTGCATGCATCATGTATCAGCGCATGTACGTATGCGGCGTACAACGTGTTCGCTGAACTTACACGCCTCATGTGCCGCGCATCGCATGTCCAGGAGCTCGTGAATGTGCCGTATTTCGGTACAGTATCATGGTCGGAAACACTACTTGCGCTCCTGGCCCATCACTACTCCATGCCCGCTGCCGCATGGTGCACTCACATGTCGCAATGGTGCGTCCGCGTGTGCAGTGCCGGCGCCGCGGCGGTGGCGACGCGGGCGCGGCGGCGCAGGCGCACATGCACAAGCAGCAGCTGCAGGTGGCCGTGTGCATGGCGAAGCGGCAGGGGTTCATGGAGCTGAAGGAGTGCGCGGAGGCGGAAGCGCTCGTTGACGCCATGGACCAACTTGAGGTGGAGCGACTCAGGTACAGTGCACTTTTCTTTCCCTATTCAGTTTCAATTTGGTTTGGTGCGCTTTGAGTGCGGTGTGCAGTTTAGTGGCAGGTGCGGAGGCCGGTTGCTGACCACATGGTTGTGACACCAAGGACTTACAAAGTGCTGCCTGGTCTAGTGCGGGTCTCACTTTAGGGCGAAGCGTGAGGGGTTTGACACCACCCCTGCACTCAATTGTTGGTGTACTATACCCTCTTGTTCCGAAGTAAAGGCCCATGGCTGGAACTCCAATATACATATGGCTGCCTCGCCAAGGAACTTGCCCCTACAGTGCCGTGTCTCCATGCTACAGTCTCCGTTCGCACAGCGCTGCCATTGGAGGTCAGAGGGCACTGACCGGCGCACGTAGGGTGTGGCCTAACCACCCCCCCCACCCCCACCCCCCCCCCCTCTCCCCCTCCCTGCTGCACGCGCAGAGCTTACTTGACCGCCACGGAGTCCCACGCAGCGCGTGAGCACGGGGAAGGCGTGTGCAGCATAATGCAGGTCATGCACGGCATGGAGGGGCTCTCCATTTGCGATGCCACCAGCGGCGGCGGCGCTGGTGGCTCCCTGTGCGCTGCTGCGACGGCGCAGGCCGGGGCGGTGGCGCTGGCGGGCGCGGGCGGAACGGTGGCGGCGGCGGCGGTGGTCGTGGAGCACCTGGAGGATGAGCTGGTGCTGCGTCCGGCCAGGAGCAGCGGCAGCGGCGGCGCGACGCGTGCGGCGTATGAGGTGGGGAGCGGAGCACGGTGGCCTGAACGCGTGCCGCTGTGCTGGATGCTGGTGCCGTCGCTGTGTGCCTCTGGCGCGGTGCTGGTGTGAGTGTGTGCGGGCTGCGGGCACTGTGCCTGACGACATCACCGGCTCGTGCTGCCACTGTCCGATGGCCGGGTGCGGCCGTCGGGGAGCTGTCCCTGGGGCCACGAAGTTGCGCTGTCGCACGCTGCCCCTGCGGTGCTGCGTGCCTTCGGTGCTGCACTGGAAACAAGCGCAAGGGCGACACGTGTCTCGCCGCCGCACGTGGCGGCACCCGGTTGTAGACACGCTTGCTGGCAGAGGTGCTGCTGGGGTGCTGCTGCTATAGTTCTAAGGCGCAACCGGTGCGCACCACCGCTGGTCGTGCTACGCAGGACACCACCGGCGGCGGCGGCGACAACCGCAACGGCATAGTGCCGGTGGTACAAAGTCGCCAGCTGGCGGTGGCCGCTGCCAGCAGTGTGGTCGCACAGCCGCTGCCACACCACGCCCATGTGAGTTGCTTTCCTTGGTTTCTTGTGCTGCACGCCAGCTTACCAAGTCGACAAACACCACGAGCAGGTGAACGCGCGTGTCGCCGTAGTGGTGGTGATGGTGGTGATGGTGGTGGTGCCAGTGGCAACCTCACTTGGTGGCTGCCATGCTTAGTGCCACTGGTGACGAAGTGCGCTCGCATGTGTTGTGTTTTTGCGCCTGGCACGAGGGGCCTGGCACTGCCCACGCCATCGCTGGCAGGTCTGGTGCTGGTGTTGCTGGCGTGCGTCGTGACCTGTAGCATGGCTGGTTTTCATGTGTATACATACTTCATGCATGGACTTCTACAAGCACACAGTGTTACACACGTGTCACATGCAAGCACATGTACATACTTCGCCCTACTTGCAGCAGTAGTACGTGTACTACTAGTAGAAGTTCATGTGTATGTACATGTCTTGATTTTCAACCTTGTACCTGATTGTGATAATTACCTTCGTTGTCCCATACTGCAACTACAGGCGCATTGTTCGGCACCTATCACTTGCACTGGCATTGCTCACTGTGGGTGCGGTGCCGTCTGTTGCTGGGGCCGCTGCCGGCGCCGCTGCAGGTGACTAGCTATGTAACTCTTGGCAATGAGATGCTGCGCGCACACCGAGAAGCGGCAGCTTACGCGGGGAAATGCGAGAAAGACATGGAACAGGTGGGTCCCTCGCCTGCCCGGCCCACCAGCCGCTGTCCCCAGCCGCCTGCTCAGTGTGCTGGTGGCTCCGAAAGTAACTCTTCCCCACATATGCTTCCGTCGCGAGTTGTGGTAAATGCTGAGTAAACTGACCGTTTTGTGTGGCTCCCAAAGTAGCATACCCCCCCATTTTTCTGGGGCCAATCACACATAACTGACCTGGGCAACTGCACTTCTGTACGGGGTGTCAGCATCTGTGCGCTGCCCACCAGGCACAGCAACTTCCATCCAGCATGAACCGCCGAGGTGCATTCCCGGCTGCGCGTGGCCATTGTGCCACATTTCTGGAAAGCACACACATGTCTATATGTATACTTCTAGTATATATATATAGAGAGAGCATACAAAGATGCATGCCCGCGCAACTCAAGCAACTGTATGCCGTGCTGCGCCGGTCCGGTTCGGCGCCGCCAGGTGCTCTGCTCACCGGCGTGTGTGTGCCTGCCACTGCGTGTGCGCCGCCGCGCACTGTCACACTCAACCGCAGAAGCACCGCGACGACTGGTCGAGCGCAGATAAGCTGGCCCAGGTGGAGCTCAGAGAGGTGCGCGCCGGCTTGCAACTGCCCTCCCGCTGCCAAGCGTTAGACTTTGGCAGCGCTGCCAATGCTGGCGTTGTGCGCGGTGGTGTGGCCTGCTGCAGCACTGGCGCAACGCGGCACCCACCGCCTGCTTGTGGTTATTGCAAAATACGCACTGGCGGGCGCATGCGCACGTATGCCTTCGCCTCCGAACCTATCTGTTGGTGAGTGAGACAATGCGCCAGGGGCACGAGCTAATGGAGGAGGTGGCCTAACTGCTGCTGCTGCCACCGCGCCGCTATTGCACCCTTCCGTGCATGATGTAAAATTGCGCCAGGAGAGCCACTTCCAAATGGCTCAGGAGGTTGTGAAGGAGCAGCAGGAGAGGGAGAAGCGGCGGCGACAGGACAAGCTCCAGGCAGCGGCGGAGCAGAGGCAAGCAACACACACCCAGTGCTAGCGCAGGACAAGCTCCTTTATCACAGCTCCGCACCCATCGGTTGTGATGAGCACGCAGCTGCGCCGCGTCCGTCAGTCGCCATGTAGTGCACCGCGTGCCCACTCGTTGCCCTGGTGTCACCACACACTTTTACCAACTCTCTCAATGAGCTGCAGCAATTGCGGCCCACGCGCACGGCAAGCACCTCACCATGGCACGCAACGCAGCGTGCTGTGTACTCTCGCGCTGACATCACCCCCCCTCCCCTTGCCACCACACGAATGTTGTGACGCCAGGGCGCACGAGGAAAGGGGCAGGCAAGAGGCCGCCGCGAACCTCCAGCTGGAGCATGAGCAGCGGCTGCTGAGGCGCGTGGCGCACGCCGCGCCCGTGGTCACCATGCTAGTGGCTGCGCTGGCGCTGTTCAGCCGCGGCAGCATGTGGACCCTCGTGGTGGAAGCCGCTACCGGGTGCGCACGCGCCTGCCGCACAAGTGTTGCGTGCCAACCACAGTGGCAGTGGGTACCTATGCCGCTCACTGCTGCACGTTGCTCGGCGTTGCCAGCTGCGTCCCTGCTGACTGCCTTCCTGCATCCCTGTTCGCCCTCTGCGTGCGTGTCTTTGCCGGGGGGCATACTGCCAGTGTGCTACCCTGCGAGACAGTAAGAGCACAAACCACTGATGCAGCTGCCCGCACCCCCCACCGCTGCCGCCTGCCGCCCCCTTCGCGCCCGCCACAGCTGGTACGACCATTGCGACGCCCCTCCGCTTCCCCCCACCCCCCCCCTCACGCCCGCCGGCTACCACTACTGGAGCGCCTGGGACCTGCTCTCCTGGGCCCTCCCCCAGCCGTCGACCGCCGTCTGGTGCCGCGCCGCGCTCACCGCCCGCGCAGCAGTGGCGCTGGCAGCTCCGCTCACAGCCCTGCCACGCGCCCTCTCCCCCGCCGTGGCGCGCACACTCACCCCCGCAGCCCTCATCCTCACCATCAGCTACGCCCTCACCGGTCGCTGGCTTCCCGCCGCCGCCGCAGCACGCGTCCTGCTGCTGGCGGTGCCGGCCGCCGTCCCCGCCGCCACTGCAGCCGCCCTCACCTACGCCGCCCCGCGGGCACAGCCCGCCCGCCACAGCAACGACGGCGGCGGCCGCAAGCTCCGCTGGCAGTGGTGGCGCCCCTGGTGCGTACACGTGGTGGCGCCGGCGG
>JAULBY010037557.1:0-14179 GCA_032358315.1 Ophiocytium majus | reverse complement strand
TTCCCGCGCATCCTCCGACTGCGACGGCCGCCGCTGCAGAGCGTTGCCGTCTCCGCCCCCCCCTCCCCCGCCCGCTGCCACCGCAGGGGCGCCCTGTGTGTTGGTGCCCTGCCGCACGAACCGCCCCTGCCGCGCCCCCTGCCCCGGGGGGGGGCTTGGAGCCGGCAGCCCTCTGTCCCCCCCCCTCCGCTCTGCATCGCTCGGGCCACGGGGGGGGGGGGCGAGTCTGCTGCCGCGCCGTGGAGCGCCGGTGCCGCCTGCGCTTGCGCCGCCGCTGGCGCTGCTGTCGCGGGTTGCGGCTGCAGAGCCGGAAGGGGTGGCGCGCGCCGGGGGGGTGTTTAGGGGGCTGGGCTGGTGCGCGAGGGGCTCGTTTGCGTACTTGGTGAAGGGGTACTTGGCCAGGTACTCGGGTAGGAGGTCCTCGAAAAGCGTGTGTTCGACCGCCTGGCGGCTGCTGAGGCGCTGCTGCGGCTCCATCATCTGCGGGTGGTGTGGAGGGGATGGGGGGGGGGGGCGATCACAGGCGCCAAGAGCATTAGCATTCAGTTCGGGGTTGAACCTTAATGTTTTATGCAAGCTCATTATTATAGTTCTTTCATGCTTGCTACTAAATATTACTAGAGTACACCTCGGTGTTTTGATGATAGAACAGCCATTCATCAACTCAACATCAGTTCGAAGAGTTCCGATTAGCACTGTGCAACCTCAGTTTGTGCGTCATATGACGGCACAGCCCGATGCACCTAGCAGCTGCAAAGTCAAGGCTGCGAACGTGCACCGCCAAGGCGAAGCCTGAGGACGCAACTGAGCTGCCACTGGGTGGGTCACTTCGCTACCAACACTAGTCGCTTCACTAGGTAACCGTGTAAACGTGCGCGGGCAAGCGCACCACTCCAAAACTTCTGCTGAGCACTACCGCACAACCACGACGCGCCATTTGCCCAGCGTGCCAGCATACCGAGCGTGTAAACAATCTCTGCACCCTCACACACACAGCGCACCAGCCCAGTGGCGCACACATACACCAGCCGCAGTGGCGCGCACACACACCAGCAACCGCGGCGGCACGCTACACTCACCAGGCAGCCCTTCATGAAGGCCATGGCGCGCTTGCTCACGTTGCCCACGTACCGCTTCTGCAGCGTCTCCGGGCGCGACATGTCCGGAAATTTCAGCCCCGCAAAGCGCGGATTCCCCAGGAACAGCGCCATGTGCTCCTCCGTGAGCGGCCCCAGCATGCGTTGAATAATGTACAGCTGGTCGATCTCGCTCTCCCCGGGGAACAGCGGCTGCCCATCGATGAGCTCGCCGAGTATGCACCCGATGGCCCACGTGTCCACGCTCATGGTGTAGTGGACGCTGCCGAGGAGCAGCTCGGGGGCACGGTACCAGCGCGTGGCGACGTAGTCGGTCAGCTCCTGGCGCGCGCTCGTCACGGCGCGTGCGAAGCCGAAGTCGCAGAGCTTGAGCTCGTTGGTGCGCGTGGAGATGAGGAGGTTCTCGGGCTTGATGTCGCGGTGCATGACGTCGTTGCGGTGGCACCAGTCGATCGCCTGGCACAGCTGGAAGATGCACCTGCGCAGACACGCGCATGCGTACCGTGTGCAGCGCGCGGTCAGCCTTTGGCGACGGCGGCAGGCGCCGCTGCTGCTACGCTGGGGTGTGAGCTAGTGCGGCAGGCATTGTGGGTTGTACGGTGTGCAGCGCGCAGGCAGGGTTTGGTGGCGGCGGTACTGCTGGGGTGTGAGCTAGCGCGGCAGGCATTTGTGGGTTGCTGTTGCCGCACAAGCTGCAGCTGGCCGCAGCCCTGCTAGTCACGGCTCTGGGTCATGCCTTTTGCTCCGCAGCGTGCAGGTGGCGACTGGTGACAGCGGTGCTGCTGCTGCTGAGCTGGGGTGTGAGCGACTGCAGCCGGCAGCACGTGGCTGACGACGGCTTGCCACCGCCGGGCAAAGTTTATTACAGCCCTATCTGTCATAGACCAACGGTAATGACTTCTGCTCTGCGGCGCGCCAGCGGTGAGCCGCTGCCGCAGCACATGGCCTGTCGAGCAGCGCTCTGCGTTTGTTATGTTTGCTCTGCTGCTCAGGTGCACTTGCAGTGGTGGCGCACTTGCCCTGTCTGAATCACACATACACAGCCGGGAGTGGCTAGGCTGGTTACTGCTGTCGAAGTGACTACGCGCGTGTGCTGCGTGGAGCCTGGCAAATCTGATGTGTAGTAACGCTGGCGTCACGGCTGTGGGGGTACCTCACAAGTTGCATTCAACGCAGTAGGGATGTGATGAAATGCAGGCGACTTGGGCAATCAACAGTCGACCTGTGCTGCTCAGCATTCCATGACCGCCACAGCACTGCTTTTCAGGCAACAGCTTATGCCACAGCTGGCGTGGCACATTGTCTGCTGTCATGCACACGTAGCACCTGCCTATGTACTCTTCTTACAAGCAGTGCAACTTGTGTGCTGGTTATGTCTGCTGTCACACACGTACACACTTTTCACACTGGTGCATGACCAGGACCATCGGCAGCAGCCAAACAAGTACCTGTTCAGCTACTGCAATAGCGGAACGCCACCTTGCACCTAGTGCAGCCCTCCTCCATACTCTGCTAAACTACGGAACAGCCTTGTGTTGATGGCTGTCTGGTGAAACTGTCATTGCTGTTTTACGGCGTGTACCCTGCACACACGCAAACCCCACACAACTCTTAACACGAATGATGTAGCCATAAAGTGGCGCAATGAATGGCACACTCCGTCTGCCTATAGAGCCTCGTGCTTCTGCAAATTAGTACTCCTGTGGCAGCAGTAGCGGCACAGGGCCGCACCCACCTTCGCACAGTGTCTGGCGGAAGGCCGTTGGGGGCTCCCTCCAGCACCTCCAGCAAATTTTTGTCCACGTACTCGAACACCAGGTAAAGCTTGCCCTTCCGCCGGAAGGCCTCCTTCAGGGACACCACGTTGGGGTGGCGCAGCATGCGTAGAATCTTGACCTCGCGCAGCGTCGTCTTGCGAACGACGTCATCGTCCTCGCTCTCCTTGAATTTTTTAATCGCCACCACATCGTTTGTCTCCTTGTTGCGGCACCGCAGCACCACCCCGTAGGCACCCTCCCCGACCACCCCCAGCACCTCGTACTTGTTCATGGCGGCGGGCGCTGCCGCCTGCTAGCTGCTGGTGCTGGGTGGTGCGCTAGCGCCTGCCAGGCGCGCTAATCGCGGCGGTGGCAGGGCGGTCATCGGCCCGACCCTCGTCTCAATCGCTGCGCCATGGTGTGCAAGCAGTGATGCTGGTGTTGGCGCCAGAGGGTGAGGCGCCAGGTGGGGACTGTCGCTGGTGCTGTGCTGTGCTCCCCTGGTGGTGTTGCGGTACGTCCCTGCTAGTGACTACTTCTGCTGCGAAGGCTGGGAGCACTCCCGAGCCCCACAGTGCGCTCGCAGCCAGCCTGCTCCTCCCCTCCTGCTCCAAACTCCCGCTTCGTTGTTGGCCACGCGTGATGTTGCTCTCCCGCGTCACGATACTGCTGGTGCTGGCACAACTTGACTGCTGCTGCCGCAGAGCAGGCACCGCGTTGCTCCTGGCGACCGCAGCGAACCAAAACGACGGTTTCAGGCACGCGTGAAGAAGCGCCCTTTTCGCCCTTTTCGCGCTCCAGGGCTTTTCTTTTGTTGCTGATGATTGGGCTAAAAATTTAGCCCAAGCTGCTTTAAAAATTTGCTACCCTTGTCCCACCAAAAAAACCACACCCCCACGCAGCCGCGCCACCACCAGGGCCCGCGGTGTTAGCGACGCAACCATGAGGTTCGCCTGCATCCTGGTCCTGCTGCTGGGGTGCCTTCACCAGTCCTTGGCAGGCTGGGCCCCCGCCTCCAACATCCACGCCACACAGCTCAACAAGGCCCGCAACGCCGCGGACATGATCAAGGTGAAGTGGCCTCCCCCCACGCCACACGCGCCACCCCCACCCTTCCCAACCCCCGTCGCGCCTTTGCAACCCCACGGCATGCCTCTTGCCCCCCCTTGCGCCGCTGCGGGCTATGCCGCCGATGGCGTTAGAGCGCATGAACAAAGATACGTGTGCCAGGCTGGGCGCGTTTGCAGGATTACTCAGATTCGGGGTGCCCCCGAGGTCGCCCGCCAGCTGCCGTGCCTTACCCTCTGCCCCGTTTCCCTCCTGCGCCACGCAGGCAGCTGACACTGACGGCGCCGCCAAGGCCTTGGCGGAGGGCGTGAGGGGTGGCGCAGCTCCCGCCAAGCCCGCCACCGCTGTTGCCAAGCCAACCTCTGGCATGGCTTACAACCTGCGCATCGGCACGCTGTTCTTCCTCTGGTGCGTGCTTGCAGCCACCAACGCACGCGCCGCCGCTTGCCACCTGCCTGACTCGTGCGGCATGCGTGTCCCCAATAGGCACCGCGGCCCTCATAGTAATGGTGTTGGTGTTGGCTCGGCTGGTTGAAGCAGCAGGGGCCACATCACTGCAACTGCCAGGTCACTGACGTACGGGGGGGGCGGGGGAGGTGATGCAGGGAACTGCGTTGCTGGCTGTGCCACAGAGTGTGCAGGCCTTCACGATGGTGCATGCACAGGCGTGAAAGCCACGAAGCTGCTTGAGTGCAAGGTGTGTGGGCTTGAATTACGTGGTGGGGTGGGGCCGGCCTCGGCCCCGCGGAAAATGCCAGTTCGTGGGTACCATGGCGCAGGCGGTTGTGCTCCTAGTCCACCTACAACAGCGGCAGCAGCTCTACCAGCGCCATGCTAGAAACTTGGCAAGCGCTGGTGTTGTCATGCGCCACCAGCTGCCAAGCAGAAGCAGGGCACACAACATTTATTTCACCTGCATTATTAAAATCAATTGTGGTGTGTTTGTGCAGTGCCTCATCGACATTCACTATAGGCAACGCATCTTTGTACAGGTACACCAGTGCACACCCACGGCAACCGGCCTGCTGCCCGTGGCCCCCAACAACAAGCCTTTGCTTTTGCGCGGCTTTGCTTGTGCAATGCATGTGCTGATGCACCGCCGCCAAGTGCCTCATAATTTTTTCCTCCCCTCTCATGTGCAGGTACTCCCTCAACGTGGGCTACAACTACCACAACAAGAAGGCCCTGAACAGTGGGTATCCGCGTGCAAGTGTGCGCCGTGCATAATATCTATATGTCCGCGTCAACACAGTAGTGTGCCATGCCAACTTGCGCCGGCTGTCTAGTCCAAGTTGAAGTAGAACACTGCACAAGTCGTGCACTTGCGCCACTGCACAACTTGCACTTTTTATTGACATGGGTGGGTATGAGCATGCTTGTGCCCGCATTCATGCATGCCAGGCGCTCGGTTCCCCAGCCGTCACGCCGATCACACCACCGCTGCCTGAATTAAATCATTGCACCTTCAGCCCCCTTCCGTAGAGGGGTCTTGGCGCGCGTTCCGCTGTGCAGTTTTTCGAAGTGCTGATCTGATGTTGCCTGCCCTCTGCTCTGTGCAATGTGTTGCTCGCACCTGCAAGCATGGTTGACAGAGCCGGTGCGCACTCTTGCACCCTGCGTCATTGCAAAACTTCATCGCTGCTGCAACTGCCAACCCCTCCGCTGCTAACACGCTGCTGCCCACCCGCGCCCCGCCCGCGCAGTGATCTCGGCCCCCATGACCGTGAGCGTGCTGCAGTTGATTGTGGGCGTGGTGTACGTGGGCGTGCTGTGGATCACGCGCCTGCGCAAGGCACCCGGCCTCAGCATTGACAACGTCAAGACCCTCAGCCCCATTGGCTTCTGCCACGCCATGTCCCACCTCAGCGCCGTCATTGGCCTGGGCGCGGGCTCTGTCAGCTTCACCCACATTGTCAAGGTGCGCACCTGCTGCGGCGGCTGGAGAGGCGTTGCTGGCTGCACCCTGCGGCAGTGACACCGGCGCCGTTTTGTGTGTGTGTTTGGTAGTATGTGTTTGGTAGTATGTGTGGCTGACCTGTGACTGCTTTAAGTGTGCATGGTGATTCACACGCTTGTTGTGTGCACATGGCACTTCTGACCTTTGCTGCTGCTGCTGCTACATGAAAACTTTGACTGCAGGCGGCCGAGCCCTTCTTCACCGCCCTCTTCAGCGCCATCTTCCTGAAGCAGTACTTCCCTCTCCCCGTGTACCTGTCCCTCATCCCTGTGGTGGTCGGCGTCAGCCTGGCTTCGCTCAAGGAGGTGCGCTGAGCACATGGCCACACGCCGCATCTGCTGCTGAGCAGCCAAACAGGGGCAGGGCATGTCACAGCATTGATGACGGGCAGTTGAACATGGTATTGGGACTGCATGGCATGGACATGTGTTGGAAAGGACCTATGCAGGCCGTTGCCAGTTAGGCAGGTGTTATATTATAGTTTGTCGTTGACGTTCTAGTAGGGGGGGGTCCACGGGCCGCTGCACGTGCATGACTCCTCTCGGTTTTGAGGCTGCAGCGGGTGTGTCTCCCCCCTGTATCCCACCAACCCACCACGACCAAACACCTTCCAACAATTCACACACACACAGTGCACACTTGCCAGTGTCACCCAGCCCCCTCTTGCCACCCACCCACTCTCCCGCACACCGCCACAGCTGGACTTCTCGATGACCGCGCTGCTGGGCGCCATGGGCTCCAACGTCGCGGCGTCCACCCGCGCCATCCTCGCCAAGAGGTCCATGTCCAAGCCCAAGGGCACCAACATGGGCGCCGCCAACCTGTACGGCGTGCTGACGGTGCTGGCGACGGCCATGCTGCTGCCTATTGCGGGCATCCTGGAGGGCCCCTCGCTGGCGAGCAAGTGGGACGCGGCGACCGTCAAGCCGGGCGCGGCGGACGCCATCAAGAAGCACGCGCTGCTCAGCGGGCTCTACTTCTACCTGTGAGTGCCTGTATACTTCAGAAGTAGATATACTATGGTACTACGTAATGTATACTTTAAGTATAGTGAATTGGTGCTGTTTGTTTCTCCTTGTACTGTATCACTTGTGTACACGAGTGTTATTACCAATCCTAGCACGTTTGCTAGTCTTACCCCGTCATCAAGAAGCACGCGCTGCCCAGCGGGCTCTACTTCTACCTGTGATTGCCAGTGTATTGCAAGTGTTTTTCAACTCAGAAAATCAAACATTTCTGTTCGTACCAGTGCTTGTACTAGGGTTCTTACAAGTCCTAGCGCTCATAACGTTACTACGCTTACCACAAGTACTGTATGTCACCAAGTAGTGCACGGAAAATTTGAGCAGTTCGAATAAACGGGGGGGCAGGTTGCTGTGGAATCTACTTAGAAGTATAAAACAAAAGAAGCACAAAATACTTGTACTACTGTACGAAGTATTTTCTAGTACTTACTATGCCCGACAACACAAAACGATATGGACTTCAGGAGGCACCCAATCATTATACAGTGTCAGCCCTGGGCGACTACTTCGGAAGAAGACAGCATATGAGAACTCGGCGAGGAATGTGACAATGCATGTATATTACTTAAAAGTATTTTGATCAGTGGCTGGTAGTAGCGTTTGAGTTTGCGCACAGGTTTGTCAGCAGCAAGGTCGGCACAGTGGCGACGAGCATGTCACATGCCACTTGACAATTTGGTTGTCGGCATGGCTGTGGGGAGGCATGTCCATGTGCGTACACAAACAAGTTGTTCTCACCATTTTTTAAAAATGCGTCACGGAAGCAGGCTGCCTGCAAGCATGGCTGAGCTGGCGCCAGCAAATTTTGTCTTCTGAAATGCAGCCTAAATGGTGTCAGTTGATGGCACTCAAACACTTGGTAGTACTACGAAGTAATTGCCATCGGAGTATGCCATTGTTTTTCCTGTGCTATCACGCCTGGTGCAATGTCGTTTACTAGCAGACGTGTTGTGGCAATAAGCGCAACTCTTTATGGTATTGGTTGCACGGAGGTGCCTGCATTATGGCTATCACGGCAACAAGCACGAGTACTGTTGTGTTTGATGTGTCTCCAAATGGTGAAGTTTCCCAGGATACTCATCAACACTGCCCGCTTTGTGCAGTATAATTGCAAATACGGGGGCTCTGGCTGGCTCTGGCTGGCGATGTAGTAACTGGCGACCACTTGTTTATTTTGCCAGTAATCAACAGCGGATCAGCTCAGCCGTACTTGAACAACTCACCCATCAAGTGTTCTAGCAAATGTGCTACTACTCACGTCAGTATATTAACAGCACGGTCACTGCATGGCAGTTCAAAAGGAAGGCCTGCATGCAGCCCTTCTGCCATGTACAGCATGGTGCACATGTGCTATTGTTCCGGCAAAATGCGGCCGCTGATCCACCTTTTGCTTGTCACTGCTTGGTACATGCAGGTACAACGAGGTGGCTTTCCTGGCCCTCGACGCCGTCCACCCTGGTGAGTCGCAGGAGGTGCTTGACAATCGCCACAGCTGCACATGGTCCCATCGCCGTCAGCAAAAAGGCCCGCCTTGCGAGAGCATTGGACGCTGGCTGCACCTGAAACTTGCATCCCAAATTGCGTTGGTATTCTACAACAGTATTTGGGCGCGTTGGCGTGTGTCGATTGTCAGGAACTTGCTGCCATTGCACGTGCACACACCGCCAAAGAAGTCGCCGAATCTGGTCCACAGCAGTTTTTCGCGGGTGCGTAAATTGCGCATCGCAGCTGCCCCCCTTCGGTTTCCTGACTTGTGCCCGCGCCTCTTCTCTATGACTGTGCAGTCGTGCACGCGGTGGGCAACACGCTCAAGCGCGTGTTCATCATTGCCTCCGGCGTCATCTTCTTTGGCAACAAGATCACGCCCCTGGGCATGGTCGGCTCCACCATGGCCATCCTTGGCGTCCTCCTGTTCAGCCTCGTCAAGGTGCGCATAGCAGCAATTTCCTTTAAAATTGTGCAGATTTTTCTTTGGGACTTCAATCATCCCTAGCCCTCAAGGACACTGACCGGCACGTGTAGGTGTAGGGGCTGTCTGGTGATTTTTCACCAGGTGGACAAATCGCCCTACAGGCTTCGGCCTGGCATTCTGCCCCAGCCATGGCAGTACCTGGGCTTAGCCTTTTACTTTTTTCACTTCAAAAAAAGCCTGAAAATCATGTGTAGAAGCGGCAAAGCTATTGAAATTGTATGCCGCAATACTTCTTTTGGTTTAGAGCTTTTTGTTCATTTTCACACATGTGTTCACCCAAGCTTGGGGATCTGAATCAAATAATGTCCTTTCAGCATCTCAGTGCACTGCACGGGTCACATGGCGGAGCCGTAGTGGGCCGCGCCCTGGCACGCGCACACCTTGTGCTGAGCAGGTCCGCTGGCTGCTCAGCAGTACAGTTGGCCCATCCCATTTGTTTCAGCCCGCACTTGGAGGAATGCCTGATGCATGCTGGCACTCTGTGTCACTTTTGTGTTGTGCTCCTGTCTTGCGCATGCTGCAGAGCCTGTGTGTGTGCCACTTCCAAAAATGGAGCTGTTTTCTCGTCGCTGGTTGCTGCCGCCATATTGCTTGTGAATCTGATAAGGTTGCTGCATCTTGCTGCTGAAGGCACACGCCTGTTTCGTCCTTCCCACTGATGCACCACACTTATCACAACACTCACCACTTCATGTCCACTCCTCTGGTGCCATTCGCATGACCCATGTATATTGTGTGCTTCTTCAGGAGCACTACTCCAAGAGGGCCAAATAAGCGCTCAGCAGCCACTGACTGCTATATCACTCACAGTGTGAGTGCACTGGCCTACAGCCTCGGTGAGTGCCGTTGCCATGTTTTGTCACATGCACACACATGAACTCTGGTGCCCTGACTTGCTCAGCCCACCCAGGAACAGCGCTGTGCACATGCATCTGAGCTCAGCACAATTGTCGTGCACACTTGCCACAGGCTCTTGTCTGCCCCTCCCATGAAATCATACACATGGTACACCTCTGTCGCGGGGTCAGTCACATCACACGCCCCAACGCTGCTATTCCAATGCCCATTCCTGTGTGTCTGCGACGTGCAGCCGACGCGGCGCCGCAGGCATGCCTGCTCGGCAGCAGCAGGTGCTCAGCAGGAGGAGGAGCAGAGGCTGCGGCGGCGCGGGCGGTGGGCAGCACCCCCCCTCTGTCAGTTTACTGGAGTGAACCACTTTGACAAATGCTGCGGCGGCATGCAAGGCGGGGCCTGGGGGCAGGGTGGTGTGTGGTGCTGGTGCCTGCGCCCGCGTCTTGCGCTGTGGCGCACAGAAAACAAAGAGCAAAAAAGCAGCGGCCCCATAAAAAGAACAAAAAACAGATGGCCCGCGTGGAACGGAAATACATGTATGGGTATAGAGGGGCTCACGTGCGTGCGACGGTCATGCGCGCAGTGCTGCTGCAATGGAGTGCTTTTGCCAGGAGTTGTGGGTGGTGACTGGTCTGTGCTCCGCTCTGCCTGCTGTCTAATGCGGTGCGCTGCTTGGTGTACGCGCACGCTGTTCCTTCGGTGGTGCTGCTAGGGTAGGTAAGTACGTTGTGCGGCATGGCGGGGTGGGAACCACACACGCAGCGCTGCAGCTGTTCAGGGCGTGTTTGCACCTACAACATGACTGTTAGTACTACAGTTAACGAACCTGTGGCACCCATAGCAGTTGTTAGCGCATCTTGCAAGCATGCCCGCTCCCCTCTCCCACTTGTGGTGCAAGCACTTTTGCCAGACACACACAGCTTGTTATGAGCGTAAAAGCCATCTAAGCAACACGTCCCAGGCTTGTGCGACTGTGTGCAGCATGCCACAGGTCATGGTGGGCCTGGCGGGCAGGCAGTGATGCTGCAGCGCTGAGCACCGCTGCTGCTGCACCCCCAACCTGCTGAGCAGTGACTGTTTTGTGCCACATGCGCGGCATCGATGCTCGGCAGTGCTCAACAGCCAGTAGCACTGCCAAAATTTGTTCACTGTGGACAGAAATCTGACGGCCCAACACAAGCGCCGCTGCTGCTCCTGCTCCTGCTGCTGCTGAGCACCTGCTCGTGCTGAGCAGCAGCATCGGCTGCACAGTGCGCACACGCATCCGCGCAGCATGGGATTGGAGGGACAGGGAGGCAGTGGCAGGTGGGATAAATCAAAAGTAGCTGTGATAGAGTCTGATCTCAAGAGGAATAGGAAGTCAACCTTGCCAGACAGCACAATAGCGTGGGGGGTGTGCTGCGCACTTCAGCGGCATCCACACAGCACTGGTGTGCGAATGAGCTCAGCAGGTAGTGCCGCCGAGAAACCTGAGACCATGTGGCGGGTTTGATGTCACAGTTGCAGGCAACAGTACTCACCGATACCCTAGGCCAATGCACTCGCAGTGTGACCGATGTGCTAGCCAGGGTCGCTGAGGGCTTGTGGTGGGACCCGGACTAGTGCTCCTGCAAAGTGCACACACACACGGTTCATGCAAAAAGCACACGAGCGACAGAAGTCAAGTGCCAAGTGTAGTAACATGACTGGCACTTGTGTGGGAGGAGACGAAGAGGCAGCACCACATATGCGTAGTAATACAGTACGGTAGTAGCTTTATTCATTTGCACTTGTGGGCGTGCAAGAGCCCATGTCATGTATGCCAGCACGGTTGAAGTACTAGTAGTACAAGATAGTGTTTGTGGATACGTACACAGTGTACTTCTGGTGCCACGCGGGCATGGGACTGCAGCCTACTACGATACCATAGTTGTACTGTAATCATGCAACATGCAGGGGTTACCTCGGTGTCCATCGTACCGACTACCACGAACTTCATGGCTAGCACCAGGACAAGGAGGCATGATCGGTCTTGGCGTTTTGCGCTCACGCACACCATGGCTGTCCGCTCCCCAAGCGGAATACGATAGGAGAAACATCTAGGTGCTGGCGTGCGCACCTTGCTGCCGCCGCCGCCGCTGCTGCTGCTGCCGCCACCGCCACTGCTGCTCCCTTGAGTCTGTCACTGCTGCCGCTGCCGCCGCCGCCCCTTGCTGCCCCTGCCACTGCTGCTGCCGCCACTCCTGCTGCTGCCCCCACCGCGTCCGCGGCTGCCGCCACTGCTGCTGCCGCCGCCGCTACTGCTGCCGCTGCTGCCGTTGAAGTTTGTGTTGAAGTTGAAGCTGAGCAGGAGGACACCAAGGAAGGCCATGGTGGAGCTGACCAGGCCCTCGAGGGTAAGTGTTAGGCCATCAAAGATGACGATATAGGCGAAAAACAAGTAACGCTCCAGCGAGCTGCCCACAGCGTGCGCGACTGCACGTTTCCGTTGAGAGGGGGCGCGGGCTTGAGTGGAGGACGCACGTCAGCACCGCAATACTTCTTCAAGTACAGTAGTAACCTCGCACACCGCCCAAAAGTGTTGTAGGCAACTCACTGATATCTTTGGTGGTTGTGGCAGCAGTTTCCTGACGCCCAGCCGCCGCATGCGAACAAGTGCCTACATACCGGTACACACTTCTGAAGTGCTACTAGTACTGCTGAAGTACCTTTTTATGTGCGTGATATCCACCCCAAAACAGTGTGGCATGGAACGCAGCACCGTACTGTTAATGCATTGGAGCGGGCAGTGCCATGCCCATGGCGGACTGCTCAGCAGCTGGTGCGACGTGCAGTGGTGCGCTCGGCTCTTCGGCACGGCAGTCAGGATGTTAGCAGCCACCACAAGGGCAATGGACAGGTAAGTGGGGAGAGGAAGGTACTGCTTGAAGTAGATGGCGCTGAATAGGGCGGTGAACAAGGGCTCTGGCTCCCCCCCCTGCATGCAGCCAAGTTCAACAGAGTGGTGGCAGCGGCGGCGGCGGCGGCAGCAGCAGACCCGCTCAGCAGCAGCAGTGGTCGGCAATGGTCAGCGCATGCCGCGCAGTGCCGAGAGGCGCGAACACGCAGCGTGTGAACAAAAGGTCACCAATACGTAGTCACGCACGCCAGACTGCCATGGGAGTGCAGCATGCTAGCCACGCAATTTGGTGTGCGCACCGCTGCTGCTGAGCACAGCCACCAACGGTCACAGCTACTGTAGCTACGGACTGGCCACGCGCATGCCGTGCAAGATGTCGCGAGCACCGCTGCTGCTGAGCACTGCTGCCACCGCCTCTCAGCTGCCACAGCTACAGTACACATGTGGCCGCACCCGCACCCACCTCCTGGCGCCACCGACACGTAAGCCTTTGCTGTTGTATTACTCGGAAGCATCCCCAGCCCTTAAGGGTACTCGCCGGCGCGTGTAGGGTGTGGGCCACTGGTTCTGACCAAGTGGATAGATCACCACATAGGCTCCGGCCTGGCTTTTTGCCCCAGCCACGGGAGTACCTGGGCTCAGTCACCTTTTTGGTTTCTTTCACAAACACACATGAGTACATGCGGTCGTACAAGAACGTACAATAGGAGGTGACGTTTGGCATATATATGGCGTATTCATACAGCTTACATACAGTGCATGTACTGGTTGTAGAATGGATGCCAGCGCTGCGCACGCACGTGGCGTGTATGGGGCGTACTTGGTGCGCTCGCATGATCTGCACATTATTCAAGTGGGCTATGCAGGTGTTTCGGAGGAGACGAAAGTGGAAAAACAGGGAGCTCCAAACTCGTTTTGCAGCCCTACTGAGGAGCAATAAACCGCCTGTGCACATGTGAGTGGCGTATGAAGTCCTTTTTTTTACCGAGTCATATGGCCGAGCACCCATGTCAACGGTAAACACATACATGACATGCCATACACATACTTCACACTACAAGAATGTTTCTAACTCAAAACTTGTGTGACATGCCCTATGCGTACTTCACACTACAAGAATGTTGCTAATTCCAAGTAGTACATGTGGTATGCGCCATACCTCATAGTAGTCCACGAGGTCCTTTACGAGCGCGTCAACCTGCAGGCAGCGCCAGGGGGGGGGGCGCGGAGGGCGAGCAGAGGGTCACGCGCTGAAGGCGCGCAGCACCTTCAAGTGCAACTTCAACACTAAGTAGAAGTCTGTGCTGTGCAGCGCGAGGTCGCATGTCCACATGGGTCGGCGCGTCCTCTTACCGGTTTTGTATAGAATGTGCACTTGTGAACACAATCTACAAGGTTGCCAAGCCCAGATGCGGCCGGCCGTGACTGAGGCAAGGCGCCAGGACGAAGCCTGTGCCACAGGCTGACCTACCCACCTGGCCACCGCCAAATAACAATATACCATTAGTTCCATAAGTATTTTCCCTATTGCACATAGCAGACAGAAAAGTTTTGCGCATGACTTTACTGGTGC